>VWPW01003985.1:428180-454809 GCA_013389825.1 Crypturellus undulatus | reverse complement strand
TCCTTCTTTCTTTCTTTCTTTCTTTCTTTCTTTCTTCCTTCCTTCCTCTCTCCTTCCTTCCTTCCTTCCTTCCTTCCTTCCTTCCTTCCTTCCTTCCTTCCTTCCTTCCTTCCTTCCTTCCTTCCTTCCTTCCTTCCTTCCTTTTCTTTCTTTTCTTTGACATAGATAATTGAAAAATCCTCATTTTGGAATTTCTTTTTCTCCTAAAAAGGCAGTGAATAGTGATTCCAGAATAGCCCAGCCTTTTCTTTTAATCCATAATTCATCATCCTAAATTGTTGTTCACTCACTGCAACTCTGAACAAAATGTCGCAGAAGCAGCATAAAGAAAAGAAATCAAGCAAATGAAAAGGGGACAAAAGGGAAAGTAGCAAGCCCCGAGGGTACTTGTGAAGAGAAATAATTAATCCAAAAGGCTCCTCAGCTCTCATATGGGAAGCCTGACTCGTACCATGTGTGTCATCACTTATTAGCAGAACACGGGATGGCCTCATCCCGCTTCCTGCTGGGGCCAGACCTCCTGGGGTCTGGGTCAGGGTATTTCAGGCGCTGAGGGCCTCGTTCCCATGCGTGGACGTCTCAGTTTCCCCACTGCCCCGAAAACATGTGGCAGCGATGATGCAAGGAGGCACGTGCAGCCACAGCAGCCACGCACAGTGGGGGACACGCCCTGCGCATGCTCCCTTGCCTGCTCTACACACCCATGCTCCAGTTTAAATTCCCAAGTGAAGAATATGCACAAAATTAAACTCCTTGTTTGATTTTACCATGGAAGAGGTTCTTCCAGGTTCTTCCTAGTGGTTTGCACCCAGGCTGAAAGGGTGAAATATAATAAGACCACAGTTGAGAAAGATGCAGTAAAGTAACTTTCTCCAGCCCCTTGAACCTTCACAAACAGGATTTCTGTGAGCAATTTGGCCTGGTGTTGTCAAGACTTTCCCCATCCCACAGATGACCATCAGGTGTCTGTGATTTTTTTCCAGACAGTGTCAACGGCTGCCACTGACTGAGCCTGATGGCTTCCTCTGATCCCCATAAAGAGTTGTAACAGCAACGAAAATGCTGGGAGGCAGACTGGTAGAATGAGACCGCAAAATGTGAGAGAATAACAGGGGGAGCCTTCTGGTGTCAGAAAGCGATACAAAGGGTTTGTATCCAGAGCAAAATTCACCAGTGCCCTCCAACACACCGGATGTCTCACACTCATCAGCGGGAACGTCACATTAATCCATGATTTTTTGAAGATGA
The DNA here is from genome assembly GCA_013389825.1 of Crypturellus undulatus. Classification (NCBI taxonomy): domain Eukaryota; kingdom Metazoa; phylum Chordata; class Aves; order Tinamiformes; family Tinamidae; genus Crypturellus; species Crypturellus undulatus. The sequence goes on along the minus strand of VWPW01003985.1, from coordinate 453,561 downwards.
CTTCATCTGGAATGAACTCCAAGAGTGAGTTTTGTGGATTGCAAACTAATCTGTCTTTAACTTTAAACCCATCAAGCTTGGGAAGTTGTAATTTGGAGCTGGCTCCTTCCATAGGCTGTGAGGTACCATCAGCTTCAGAATTAGGAGCAGATAACTTGGACGGGCCTCAGAGAGAAGGCAGGTAGGAAGCCAGGCAGGCGAGAAAGCATCTGAGAGCTGGAATGAATCACATGAATATGTGCAAGTCTGATGCCTGTTCCTGCTCCCATTGACGTCAGTGGGGAATTTTACAGTCACCTGCAGGGGAAACAGTATATGGTTCACTTTGGGGAAGAACAGATTCAAACTGAGTTCAGAATGCTCGTGCATATGATTGCACTGTGTTTGAATTCTGTCTGTTGTGAGCTGCTTGTGCAAGGATGACTGAGGATGTTAGATTCTGGTCGACAAGGTTCCATAAAAAGATTTTAAGGTAGGCCTGACAAAACAAATGAAATGGAGGAAGCAAGATGGTTAGTAAATACAGTTATTAACCATTCATTCCACTTGTCCCCTTAGGCTTGCTGCATTCAAGTTTGAGCTCTGCTTTATATACACCAGCCTAAGTAAGTCTTGATTCTCCAAACAAAATCAGCCAAAAAAAAAAAAAAGGGGGGGGGATGGTAGACGTCTTCAAAGCCTTTGAACTCAACTCAACTGTGAGAAGGAAGGATTAAGCCTGTTGTTCTAGCAAGGTGTTTAAACATATGCTCTTACTTTAAGCATGTGAGTGGTCTCACTGATTTATATGAAGAATTCTGCCAAATGAAGATTCTGGACACAGCATAGTGATCACACACGGCTTGAGCTTTTGGCATGGACAGCCCTATGACCATCCTGAGGAAACTCATGTGCTTGGCTGAGTTACAGCTGAAAGAAGTTTCTTTGGGAGCTAGACAGGATTGCAGTGTGGCCAGGACTAAAATACAAAATTTCCCAGCTCCTTGCTCTCTGGCTCGCTCAGCACTTCTCTCTCAAATGCTCAACAGTGCTCAACTATTTGTAGTTTTGGAGTAAGCCACAGTGGCCGGAGAGTCTCGCAGAGAAAACAAACTTTCACTCAACATTTTGGCACTTACAGTGCTGGCCGTCACAGACACAGAAAAGAAAAGATGCAGCCAAAAGGTTTAAAGTTTTGGAGAGAAGATATTGTAAATGTTTGGTTTTAATCAGGGAGGGGAGTTTCGGGAAGCAGAGAGGAAACAACAATTCGGGTCTAATCGTACGCCTTCTGGCAAAATAGCCACTCCATGCATGAGATCACTAACAGGGCTTTTCTCCAAGCTGATAACATAAGTGCCTGTGTGTATGCCTTGCTCACATGCTCAGATAAACCCGTTTCCAGATCAGAGGTTAAAAGGGAATTTTCCCCCCAGATCAGATGTACTGACTTGATTGTGCCCTTCGTGTGCAGCGTGCAGCGTGAAACCCCATCCGCTTCCCCCGGGCCCCGGCTGCCTTCCTGTGCCCTGAGATGGGAGCAGCTTTCAGTCTCGAACGACAAGTCTTTGGATTATCAAGGGGCATCAGGAGGTGTCGTAGGTCCGGGCAGCCCCAGGCGCCGCCGCACGCTGCCTGCGCCGCCGCGGCGCGGGGGCGGCGGGAGCACATGGCACACGGGCACCCCGCAGGAAGCGAGGGCCGGGCCGGCCGCGCAGCAGACGGTTGTCTCGCCTGCTGTTCCACTTCCCTGCGCCTGGCCCAGGACTCTACAACTTGTTTATACCGTAGTAATCCCGAGCACTTCACGTGACACATCCCTGGCGATACATTTCGGGGCAGTTGCACAGATTTACGCTGCTCAAGGGCTTGGCCTGTATTTTCCAAAGGATCTTCCAAGCTTTGCTAATGAAAAATACCGGAGTGCTCCCATCAGCAGAGGGCTGGGTCAGCAGCGCCCGGGGCTGGGCGAGGGGAGAGCCCTTCTTGATCCCCCGGGAAGCCCCAGCACAGGCTCCTCCAGCCGAGGCCTGGAGGCACCCGCTTGCAATTGCCGCTGCGCACCCCTCCGAGGGCACCGGGCTTTGAAAGCCTTGACATTGATTAACCCTTTCTGCTCCCAAAAGCACCCTGGAGTGGTGCTCACACCACTGAGGCAGGCCCTACTGCCTCCAAAACACATTTCCCCTTAGCAAGATGCAGTAACAGCTGTAAGGACTCGACTTCTTCTGCACCTTCCTGCCACAGCGCAGCTGCAAAGCCGAGCGCTGCTCTTGCCAGCGCCTACCGGGGAGGAAGGATTTGGCAGGAGACAGGAAGCAGGAGAAGGACTGACAGGACTGACGGGGAAGGAAGCGCCTGCTGCCCTGCTGCAGCCTTGAGCCCACCTTGAAGCGGCAGGGGAAGAGCCCCGCGAGGTCGGCCCAGGCTGCCCTGGCGCAGCCCCCTAGTTCCCGCGTGGGCACCACGACAGACCAGATATGAAGCCTCGTTGCCCTGCTGCTGGGCTGCACAGGCTCCTGGAGCGCAGGTTTCCCACAGGACCCCACCTTCCTTTGAGCAAGGACCAACAGGAGTGCAGGCAGCCAAAGGACAAAGGGTGTCCAGGTGGGAGAAATTCGCTCCCTCTGGGTTTGCAGATCAGTGGAGAAAGGGTGTATGGGAGAGAGGAGCTGGTGAGGAGACCATGTAGAAGACAAATCGGATTGTTTGTCAGGATTTCAAAGTCTGTGTACACCAGATTATTAGTATATAAACAAGTCTTGCTGCTTTATTATTATTATTTATCTTCCTGTTATAGGATTGCAAAACTCATCTTCAAACAGACTTTTTTGTTTTCCTGTTGATAAAAACAGCAGAAGTTATATGCATTTTTCTGGGGGGTGGGGGTGGGGGAGGTAGATCTTAACAGAAAAGCCCACCAAGTGCCATACATCCCCTCTCCATCACATGTCTAAGCTTTTCAATTTTTTCTTTTTTTTTCTTTTGTTCTTCCCTCAGGGCTCAGACACATGATGGAGCAACAGGGGCTTCTTGAACTGCCATGCTAGCTTAATAGTCAATCCAGGCCCAAGAAGAGTCCAGTTTTCCTTTGTTCAGAGCAAAAGGCCTTCTTTTTTGTTTCGGAGAAAGGTGAGAAAGGTTGGGATTGTGAATTATGAATATTACCTGCCTTCTAATGGTGAGCTTTGGTCCTAACCTCACTGTTCTTTTAAGAATTTGTATTATGGGCTTTCACCTGGAATTCATTTTAATGATGATCTCATGTAAGCTCTGGCAAAAAAGAGAATTTAAGCTGGAACAACAAAAAGCCAGTCTCACTGGCTGTGATTACTTTTTTTGTTTGGGCTATTTTGTTTTTAGAGATCCTCAAGCCTTCTTCTGGGGCCACAACTTTCAAGAAAACCCCTAGCTGGAGGTGCAGTGGCTGGAGTGTGGGTAGTGCATGTGTCTGACACAGCTCGTCCAAAGGCAGGTGCAAACACGCGCTGAACAAGCCCTCGGTGTTAGGAGCAGAATACCGAAAGGAGAGCACCTTGCCAAAATGCTGCCTGCGTGAGCAGCGTGCAAGCTGGTAGAGCTTTCCAAAACACTTCACCGTGTCATTGCTTATCGTCTGCTGAACAAGTATCTGTCCCCTGTGTTCATCCTGCGAGCAATGCATCCCCCTGCATCCTCCTAAAGGCAGTGGGAAGAGCAAAGTACGGAATATGATCTTCCAGGCACCACATCGCACAGGCACACGGCCTGGCTGACACATTCCTGAAGCTCAGGGGAGCTCTGCATCGCTGCGTCTCAGCTCAGCCCGTGTTCTGAACCTGGGGGGCAGTTGTCCGGACACCTCAGGGGCTCTGGCGTTGGCTCCCACAGACCGCAGCCAGCGCAGAGCGGCTGCGCGGGGCTCTGCTTTGCACTTGCACCACGTCATGCGGTGGGAGAGGGTCAGACTGGTCTCAAGGGAGTTTTTGAGGTGGAACGAATGCCTGAGGAAGGGATTTGTTAGGTCCAAATAGACAAACTAAATGCAAACTCTGCATCTGATTTTGGTGGGAGGATTTTCCATGCGAGGTTGGCAAGGGTACTTTAATGAGTATCATTAGACTCAGGTAACACTGCATTTCCATGTAGGGTTGCCTAACTCTCTTGCTGTGCTTTCAAGCTGAACATATGTTTTCAATTATTAACATGATTAATGGGAATGTGGTGACTTGAATCCCAATGAGCTCTATCTTGCTATCACATGCACAACCCCACAATATAGGTAGAGATTTTTAGCAGGTTTGGAAACCCTTAATTAGACCCATCACTGTATGAAGCCCCTCAGTTGCCCTTTCTTGAGTACCCCAGTGCACACAAGGGCCTCGGGGCTGCTATGGTTCTTGCCCCATGTCTCCAAGCGTACGAGGCATGAAAATGAGCACCCAGGAGCCAATTCCACACCGTGCTGCACCCACTTGGCATGGGTTTTGGTCACGAGTTTCAGAAGAGCTCAGTAATAGGAATCCAACCTCCTGCCATCTTAATCTGGGAAAAGCTCCAGAAGTCATAAATCTCCACTTCAGCTGGGATTCTCCAATTTTGTATGAACTCTAAACCTCCTTACGCATTCTTAGTGGGCAGATTTTCCTAAGGCGTGCATCCTTTCTACTGTGCCACATGTTTTTGAGAAAGGAGCATGGTTCAGTATCTGGAACAAGAAAAATAAACTTGGAAATCTTTTTAGTTCCTCTCCAGCTGCCAAACTAAGAAATCATCTCTATACATGGACCTTTCCCCTAGTATCAGTTATATCCTAGCCTAATTCCTTCTGACATAAATCTATGTTACTCACCCAGAATCTACAGGATGAGTGTATTTACTGAAGGTCCAAAGTACAAATGGAGGAATATTCTCCTTCAGATCAGCAGAAGCAAAGTACTGCCATGGGCACTGGGACTAATGAAGCCAGTATTCCCATGGATTGAGTGAAAGTTCCTATATAAGCTTTCCTAGGGTTGCTACACTTTTAAATTTGCCACCTCTTGCAGATTCCCTGGCTTCAAATGAGTGCTAGTTCATGTTACAGCCTTTATCTCTACCATGGTACTGATAGGGGCTGTCTCCTCTGTCTGGATGCCTGTTTTCATGGATTCTGTAAGGAATTAATTATCTCTAATTATGTCCGGAGCTGCTAAAAAACTTTGGTGTTACGAAGAGAGAACAAGCAGGCAGGAGGACACATGGAGGATGATTTCATTAATCATTATTTCCATGGGAAATGTAACTAAAAATTGCTATGCAATGCAAGTGCAGGTGGTTTTTGCAGTATCAGCAGTGTGTGCACATATGTGCATGCAGATAGTCTTAAGGCAGAGTTAATATCAAGAAGCCATGTGACTAAATCTGCTTGTTACTTTTGAAATATTATATGCATATGTATATCTGTGCATTTACATATCAACATATAAATGACATGTCCTTGACTGCCTATATGCATATATCTGTGTATATGTGTGCATTTATCTGTCTAAGCAAGTCATATATTTTTAGACAGAGTATGCAGCACTGCCAAAATAGGCTGGTATATGGTTATTTGTCATACTGTACTTCAGCCATATCCTTTTTCTTTTCAGATTTACCAGATCTAACCAATAGGGTACCTATTAGGATTCCTAAATTCACTGACTGAAAGGAGCAGGAGTGTGTGTGTGTAGGGGGGTGTATGTGTGTTTAATAGGTGATGTAGTCATACAAAGGTTGGACTCACAAAGATGAGAGATGCTCGCATGAGGCAGGAGTAGTGAGGCCGTTCCAAGGAAGTACCTATTGCCACAACGATGGACAGTCTGGGGCAGGCTGCCCATTTTTCATTTTTCTGCAAGCAATTTTGCTATTAGTAAACACAAAAAATCTTATTAAAAGAGTGATCAGAACTGGTTACAGTCAATATATCCATGTGTGACTGTACCCAGGATCTGTGCAAAATAGAACTATCTTGGTGATGAATTATGAGTTCATCACCCAGCCTGTAAAACTCCCCTAATTCAATCTGTACTCACTGTTGTTTTGCTTGGGTGAGATGAAGTGGAGGAGTCTGGAGTTTTACCAGTTAACTAATGGCATGTTAGTAAAAGCTGTGCAATAGGCTCAGCACGGTTGTTGCTATGGGTGTACAATCACGGAGGAGTTGCTGTCAAAAAGTAACAATTTTTGGTAATTGCCAAGCATGGCGAGAGGCAGCAATCCTCTATATTCCATTACCCATCCTCCCAGATGTCCAGTTCTGCTGAGGAAGCACTTTTAGGAAAAGAACCTATATTTATAGTCAACAGAAGTCTGAAGAAATTGCAATTTTCTTGGGTTGCCAGCGCTCAGTGCAACAAACTTCTGGCAGCCTATGGAAAAGGGAAGGCAGAGGGCAAAGCGCTCTTGGGTTGGCAGCATGGGTAAGATGAAAAAAGTGAGGGTGCTATGTTTTGGTTGGGGCAAGGCTGGCCCACACGTGGGACCTCACATCAAAGCAAGATGCTGTTCCAGCAGGAGCCTCTTCCAGGCTGCGAGCCCCGATCAGCACAACTCTTCACTGGCATAAACCAGAATAAAAAGGTTGTGGGAAGTCCTGGGATTTCAACTGGGAAAGAGAAGATCAAAGGGCCTTTTGGTGTCTCTAGCTGTGGGCACGTTCTTCCTGCTTGCTGTGTTGGCCCCCAGGAGAACCTTTACTCCCGCTCTAGCTTACTGGGCCGCCTCCCCTCAGGGGAGCAAGTCCTGCTGCCCTACAGGTGTTTGTTGTGGTGGGGCCGGCCCAAGCGGGCTGGCTGCCCCCGCGCTCTCCTGGGGAAGTGCCTTAACAAATCTCGTCAGCCTGGCTGTGAGCAGGAGCACCTCACGGTGCAATGTGTGAGCAGACACAAATTTAATTCTCCTGAATGTCCCTATATCAACATGCCTTGAATGCGACTGAGATAAAACCTACCTTCCATTCCTAAGGTGGATGGAGAGATACTAAACTTCCAGAAGTGATGGGAACCAATGACACAGAGTCAGACTTGAAGCATCACCATAATCTACTTCCTAAAAGCCCTATGAAAGCCCCGATGCCCATGCAAGAGGAGGCCCTTGGAGGCTTCAGCAGAAGAGAAAGGGCCAGCAACTGAGAGGGGCCAGTGCCGCCATGCGCATGTCCTGCTGTCTCCTGCACCCCGAGCACCTCTCTTCAGCTGCAGTCAATGCTGTGAACAAAACCACACTCTTCTTCCATGCTGTTTCCAAGTGCAGTCAATTTTAGATATTAACAAGTGAGGTTTGCTTTGCTGCTTCTTCTTGCAGGTTTTAACTTGTGAACAGTACTCAAACCTCTCGGTTAGAAGGTTTTAGACCTGCTCTACCAACAAGGCACTACAGCAGCACAGTAAGCAGAGCTCTGGTGAATCCCCATGTAGACATAAGGATATGAAAGCACAAAGAAAACCTCAAATTCAGTTTTGAAAGAACCATGTGGATTTGGCTAATATCTACTAATGTACAGCTGACAATATTGTATTTGTTTTTTGAGACAGAATGACACTGAGAATACAGCAAGATGCTGAGATAGCAGTAGTTATTACTCTTCCCACTAGTACCTAATTCATATAGAACTAGCAGAGTGCTAGAAAAATGGCACAAAATGACAGTATTTCTCTTGGAAGCTTCTGAATATTTCAGAGACCTGTGTCATAGTTTTTTCTAAAATATATTTTAAATTACATTTTTTGAGAGAATTTGAATTAAAAAACAAACAAACAAACAAACAAAACCAAATCAGAAACTGCTCATCACAGGGTGGAACTAATAAGTGTTTGGCAATCATCTTTGCAGCCTCCGTTATGTGTGTGTTACCTGCCTCCGTTTGTGTTTGATGCACAGAAGGTAAAATCTGTTGCAAATATAGTGGAACTCAATTTGTGGAAAAAAAAAACTCAGAAAATGATGAATTTTGTGGAAGACACTCAAAGTAATCTTGAATTGCAGTCAGACGTGTCAAGGCAAAGATTTCAAATACTTTGTGTTTGTGGTTTGAAAGTTGAAAGTCTGGGGAAACCCAACTTGTATTTACTAATATTTCAGGGCAAATCTTTCCTGTTTTTGTTAAAGGGTAACGTAAGTTGAGACAGAAGCAAACTGTTTTATTTCTAGTAAAAAAATATTTTTAAAAAACATGTTTTGAGGGTGGTTGATTTGTTCACCTCTAATTCGTCCTGATTCACTTCGATCTGAGTTTGCACTTTTTTTTTATATGTTCCCCCAGATTGCACCCCACACTGAAAACCCACATTTTACAACTCCTGGCTGCAACTTTCTTTTCATTCTCTTTCTGAAGAGAGGCAGTCCTCACACAAGTGCATTTCACCCTGTTAAACTCCACAAGAAGGAGGAGTCCCCTTGATGGGTGGATTTTGTAGGACACCCTCTCTACTGGTCCCAGGCTCTTTGGTAAGAGCTGGATCTCAGGAGTGACTCCACCTCACACCTCAGCACATTGCTTCTGCACTTTTTTTTTTTTGGCTCTTCATTATGGACAGAATAAACTTTTCTAGCTCATTCATAAAAATACCACTTTATCCTCTGTAAATCTCTCTTCAGCTCTGAAGTGCACACTCAGTCATTCTAAGTAAATAGTCATTAGATGCTAATAACATTGTTCAGTTTTTCCTAGTCATATCTTCTAAGGAATAAATTGTGCTGCTTTTGCACAGACCTGGTCCATGCACAAATGTCTGATAATTTCTAAGCCTTCTAATCCTTTCTCCATTCTTTCTTCTGGCCTTTCTGCTGGAACTTGGTGATATGGCTTAAATTTGATTTAAATGCATTTGCTTTAGAGACTCTTTTTCCATATGCTTGTATAACCACATGATGCTTGTCTGGCTATAGTATTAACAATCATTGCATGACATTTTACTGTCACAACAGCAGGGACATGCTCCAGTTGTTTTATTCCACCCTGACTGAATTCAGTGGGAAATCTGCCCTTATCTGTGACAGGAGCAAGTGCGAGTCCATTACAATTACAAGCCATCAGCATCCCCCTTCAAAGCGTACACTAAAGGGCTCAGATGTCCTGCAGTCCAGAGCAGAGCTTGGCTGCCTTGCTGAATTCTAGGGGCTTCTTGTGCTTCATGATGCCCTGGCCACAGCTGGGGACCTGAAACTGAGCTAGAGGATGCAAAGTTACCTGCTCCACTGCAGCAGCATTCCTGGTGGGTCTTAATGTTATCCTGAAGTATCTGAATGGGAATAGCTGAGAACTCTGTTGACAGCACATAGCTTTCTATGCAAGATACTGATTTGCAATATGAGTTGTAGTTAATACCAGCTTGAACCAGCTGGTGTTCAGCTGCTTGTCCCTGGTCCTGAATTATTCATCTATCACTCATTGCACAGCAGTTTATTACTGCATTTTATTCTTTTGTGCCTTGCATTCCCTCTCAAAAGAATAGTATGGGTGTAGTGGATAATCTCTCATGTCAGTATTCAGTGACTAGAAACCCCTGCCTTCCCTTGCTTTTGAACAACATGCAATGAAGGACATTTGCTGAGATAGATGTTGTTCCATCATCATACGTTTTTCTGCTGTCTGCACTCATCCAGCCTTCTAAATTTCCCCCAGTCCTCTCTCACAAATAACAAGTGATGCACCATAGACAAGTCTGGCATGCCATCAAGATGCAAAGGTTGTATCCTGATGTAATCCTTTGTTAAAAAAAAGAATCCAGGTAACTTTAACACTTCCATCGTTACTCCCTGAACACCATCGGCTTGGTTTATGGACCTGCAGTATAATCTCCATGATAATTTATATACATTTGACCTATCATGGTCTCTGATTATTGTTTTTTATCTGCCTAGCATAATTCGCAATGTGTTACCTTAATTACTATTTTCTTACTTACCTTAGTTTAAGCTTACAGGAGGAGTGCATTTCTCTGCTGAAAGCGGTGTGCCATATCCAAGGGAATACCATAGGCAACTCGTTTCTCTGTATCCGTTTGCGTATTCTTCAAGTTTTGCCATCGTTATTTATTTATTGAGCGTTGCCAGTGAGCTGGGTTTTGTGCATCGTGCAGGAGAGGAACGCGAAGCCCGCCTCGGAGGCGAGCTAAGCTGGCGCGCTGCGCCGGCAAGGCTTGCGCACTCCCCCTTATCCAGAGGGCTTTCCATCAAAGGGCTGCATTAGCTCCCCTTTGCTTCATCTGGGAGCTGAGCATCCAAATGCCTTTGGGGATCTGGCTATGTGGGGAAAGCGTGACTGAAATCGGCTTCCAGGAAACCCAGGACCTCGTTTCTAAATCTCACAGGCCTGCTTTATTTCCTCTCATTTCTTTTTACCTCCATCTTGTGCATTGAAAGAGTTGTATCTCATCAGAAGAAAATCCTGCTTTTTTTTTTTGACCACTCCTGCCAATTTTTTTGACCACAAAAGCAAAATTCTCATCGACATGAGCACCATATTACCAGGCAATTTGGTGATGAAAGTTATAATAGGACAAAAGCCAACCTTCAATATTCTTGTCCCTGCTGGTGGCACCACATATTGCTCACCAAGGGCTCTATAAGGTCCTGTTCTCTCTGGAAGGGGATTATTTCCTTGTGGGCCCTGCAGAGAGGCTGCATTCAGAGGCCACATGGCAAGCTGAGGGCTGCGAAGTGCTGGGGCATTGGCAGCAAGGGACCTGCCGGGGACGTCGTGGCTCTCTTGTCTGTTGTTTCCAGGTGGGAGTGCAGCCTCAGGCAAGTGCCAGGTGCATCCGATGTTGGAAGAGCTCCAGCAAGGTTCCCTCAGAGCAGCACAGCCTCATGAGGAGGCTCTCAGCTCCGTGCCACACGTCTTACGCAGCGATCCAGAGGTGGTATTACAGCTCGCTTGAACTCTGGGTTGTTGTCGCTGCATGGAGCTGTGCTACAGCAACCCCTGAAATGTTCCTTAGGAACCTGGGCAAACTTTGCAGTCCCTGCTAGATCCTGCATACAGCTATAACCCTATGGCTGATGTAGCCCTACAGAGCTACCATAAACCCGGGTGTTACATCAGTTGCAATTGCTACTGCCTTGCAGGATGCCCACAGCTGGTGGGTGCATTACAAAAGCTCATCCCGACTGCAGAAAGCAAGAAAACAAATAAATAAAATGGTAAATGGCTGAGGAAACATGTCCCTAGGTGCAGCAAGAAAAATAAGTAGAAGAAAGGATAGATTAGACAATAGGGGCAGAAAGAAGAGCAGACAAAAGAGAATTTTATTGAGGGTCAGTTTTGGGGAGGGGAGAGCTGCGAGCGGCAAAGGAGGAAAATTTGAAAAAATTAAGAGAAACACTAAAGGAAAAAGAAACATGTCAAAAGGTGGTGTGTGAATGTGTGGAAAGAAATGTAAACCCCAAATTTACTGTCCTTACCCACTTTGAACAACATCTTTCTTTTCTGTAAGGGTAAGCCACTGAGTCCAGGGGGATGCTCCAGAGAGCAAAGGGGCTGCCTCCGTGAGAGGAGGGATCAGACTCTGGCAGGAGGGTGAGGTACACAGAGAATTGGATGACTGAGAAAATGCAAGAGAAAAATGAATCTTTCTGTTTAACAGGAAGGCTGATGCCAGAATGCTAGGGAAACAAATGTTGATTTTCCACTCTCTACAAGGCAGGATGCTGAGGAGCAGACAAGGACAGGGTGGTGGTGGTGGCTGAATGGTGTGCGTGGGTCCGCTGCATTTTGGATTCAGCTGAGAATCCTTCTCTTCAAAACTTTTTGTGAGCTTTTCTGAGATGGCCGGAAACCACCTGAGTGCATTTGTGCATAGATTTTTCTTAGTTCGCAGAGATGTCTCAGAATCCCAACAACTTTTCATGAGCAAGTTAGCCCCCACCAGAAGCCTCCTTTTCCTTGATTTAAAATCTTTTTTGAACTAAAATTAACTTCTTTGAATAGAGGCAATTCTAATTTTTTTTTAATTATTCCTTCCAAGCAAGAAAAATTGCTTATACAAAAGCTTCAACATTTCTCTTCACTACTGCTTCACAGTGTGTTGGGAGGATATTCCTCACCTGTAACAGAAGCGCTGCAGGAAGATGCGAGGGAGATCTCCAGCTGTTCACCTGTGCCTGCCTCGCTCCTGAGGTTGCCATCCACATCTACTTGCTGTTCTAATTGTCTTGCTGGGATTTTCTGGGCTGCAAACAAAATCCTTTTTAAGAAACACTGCAAAGTAAGGCAAATGAACCCATGTGGTGCTCCATCTTCCTGCAGCTAAATTGGTCCTCATGCCTTAGCGCTGCACCAGTCTGCAACACCTCCCCGAGCAGGGAGCCACGCAAGCGCAGCAGCTCGCATCGTTCCCCGTTCCTCACCACCAAGGTGGGCAACAAGCGATAGTGGTAGTGTCGTTTCCTGTGACTTTAGACTTGCACTCGTGTAGAAGAGGGATGACACTGGGGAGTCCTCACCACTCAGTGGGCAGAAGGTCTCCTCCTCCAGCTGCTCAGGCTGGATCTTGGATGGAGACTGGACGAAGCTTTGATGATAAGAATGGCCCCATCTTGTGCAACAAATGCATTAATCCAGGCAAAAGAGAACACGAAGATGTCTGATCCTGAATTCATATACAGACAAAGTTCATGAATCACTGAAGTGATTAAAAAGCACCCACAGCTCAGCTTCAGCTCTGGGCTTCTGCAAATAGAAAGGAATTTGATGGAGCTCTTGAGAAGATTTGTGGCAATGGTCTAATTATAAAAACACAGGGGGAGATGAAAACACTGAGATCATTTCCCTGTTCCAAGTGGAAGCAAATACACCTGCAGCACTGTCTGATCTCTTCAGTAAGTCTAGCTCCTAAAATCTGCCACTAGCAGAGTTCCTGTTCTCCCTGGGAGAATTATTAGCCAGCCTTGCATTTTCTTCCAGTATATAAATAAATCTGCCTTTCTGCAGGATCTAATTGATTCTTACTTGAAAACTGGGCAAAGAGAATAAATGATCACAGACCTTTTTGGGCAGTCTTTCACATACTGGAAAACTATTATCTTATCTCCCTTCAGAGCTTCTAGAGCAACTAAACTAATTGCCTGCGCCATTTCTGATAGGTTACATTCTCTAAATTTCTTATTTTCTTGTTGTTTTTCTTTTGGTCACCCAGAATTGGATCCAGTATTCCAAATGGGTCTTCATCAGAGCCTCACAGAGTGGAATAATTCCCTGTTGCAGATGGTACTCCTATTATAATACATCTCAGGATGAGATTTCCCTTTTATTAGATTCATCTTCTTTGCACATATTTGCTTTGAGTCCTACTGTAGCTCCCCGATCCTTTTATTTCAGTCCTTCCACCTCTTTTATGATTCCTCATTTTGTATTTTGCATTTGATGTTTCTTATCTTCATGTAGAGCTCTGTACATGTTGTTACTAAATTCCATCTTGCTGGTTTTAGACTATTTCTCCAATGTATTAAGATCATTTTGAATTCTGATCCCATCCCCTGAAGTGCTTGCATCCACTCCCACCTTGGTGTCATCTGCAAATTTTATAAGTGTGCTCTCCACTCCATCATCTCTGAGGATGGCAAGGGGATACAGTGCTAGATAATAAAACATTCTTTTTATACCTTGCAAAGATAAATAGTGAGTTAAGCTCTGATAAAGAACACTACAGGATGAAAAAGGTGTGAACATAGCGTAGCTCTAGGATTTTGCAATAATTGCTTGTATGAATAGTTGATTTCTGCCACAAACCTGAGTATAGATTGGAAAAATGCAATCCTAATTTTTGTGGGGGACTTTCTTCCCCTATCAGTCTAACTCCAAATGAAAAAGGACACTGCTAAACTGCAGTATAAACAAATCCATATTGTATAGCACCAGTTAGTAGAAGAGAGAAATTTAGTATTCAGGGAACGTACTGTACTAAAATACTTGTCAGTGTTGCAGTATTTTGACATATAAGTGGGACACATCTGAAATCTTATCTTTTGCCTTCCATTGCCTAGTGCATAGAATTGGCACAGTGACAGAATTCATCTTGCTCAGGAGTCAAGATGTTACAAGAGCTATGTCTAGTGAAAAAAAAAAAAAAAAAAAAAAGGAAAAAGAAAAAAGGCAACACCTATAAAAGTCTTATAGCCCTGGGTAGGCAACCGCAGAATCCATACCTTTGACAAGGCTGGGACATTCTTGTCTGAACTCAAACATGCACGATTTGTGAACTTGCTCTCTGGGTAGATGTTAAGGAGCATTGGATGAAAATACTTTAGTCTTTGGGATGTTGCCAGTTCTTTCAAATTGTTGTCATCGTTGCCACTGCCTGTATGATTTTTTTCTCTGTGTTATCAATTGACAAAATATATTTTTGTTTCCTGATGGTATTTGCCATGCCTTTTCTTGATGCCGTTTTTATTGTGTAGGTTTGTTTTCATGCATAGAGCTAGCTGGAAGGATGAGCTGAAAATGCAACATATTTCATTTGTACCTGCTTTGCATCACTTTGTCTTTAGTGAACACAATGGTTCTGGATGACACCAGAAGGACAGCCTCTGTACTGATGCTCCCTTTCTTTTTCACAGAGCAGGCAGGTGATCGGTCCAGCCTTTCCTGAGGCTTCTTTACTGTGGCGCATCTCAGATCATGAGGACCGAGAGCTGTGAACTCACTTAACCGCAGCCTCTGTGATGACTGACAGCACCGGTAACTACTACCTGTGCCAATGCTGAGCGTGACATCTGTGGTGGGCATGGGTCCGCTACAAGCGGACTGAAACAAGGCCATGTCCCATAGCTACTGAGTGACTCCAGGGGACTGACCGTCCCGGCCATTGGTCTCTGAAGGGGCTTTTAAGTGAGGTCTTGGCAGTTAAGCTCCGTGTGCTTTTACACATTGCTCAGGGCTGCCAGCTCTCCCTGCAGAAGTATGGAGAGTCTGGTTGCAGTGGGACTGGTCTGAATGTTTCTGGGCTTTGCAGAAAGAACCAGGGGAAGATCTTGGCAAGTAGATTCAAGTGGGAAGGTGGGAACTGGTTGCACGATGGAAAAAGGTTTTGGCCCAACTGACTCACCTATCTGATTTTCTCTGTCCTAGGTAATGTCACCCTCCATAGGAAGCACAGGATAAAAACACAGTTTTGGTAGGGTTTTGTTCTCTAGAACAAATACAAAGTCTGGAAAGAGAAATTCCTTCAGCTGGTTAATCTCAAACATAGACGTCTGTCGTGTGTTCAGACATGAGCCATTGCTCTGCATCTCTTGGGAGGGCAGAGCCTGCTGACTCATGCTCAAGCATGTGGCAGGTACAACTTCAGGGTGCTACCAGGACCTGCCTACTTGGGTGTGAGCATAGGGAGCCCTGTCAAAACTCCTCTGGCTCTTGGGGGCCTTTTATTTCAAGTCTTTTTTTTTTTTTTTTTTCTGTATGGCATTGCAGCAGTCTTTTAATGAATATAAAGAATGACACGTGCAGAGTGACCCTGATACGTACCCCAGATCTGAGTCTGTCCCGGTCTTTCAAACCCAAACTCCCCATCTTTTTTTTTCTCTATTTTCATGAGTAATGACGTGAGCTCATGGCTGATCAAATTCAGCAGTAAAGTACCAGTGGGATCCTGAACTAATTTGGTGTCCCATCAAATTCTTTCATATAGTTATACAATAGCTCAGTGAGTAGAGGGAAAAAAACAGCTCTCTTGGGCGTATTGAGCCCTGCTGATGTTTTCTTGGCTTTTAGAACAGAAAACCTAACTAAAATAATAATCTTACTAGCTGCCTCATTTTCCTGTTTATCACTGTTACTCAAGCACATGGTATGCCTGAAGGTAACCTAGCCAAGAAAGCAGTGTAGACAAACTAATAGCAAGAAAATGCTATGGAGAGCCAGCACAGAGCATCGTGATCTTACTGAGGGAAACTCCAGCTGCTGAGTAAATTGTTTTTATTAAGTCATATTCTAGAGAACATGTGACTAAGTGCAGCAAGAAAATGCACTGTCCTTCATTAGGTTTGAAAGCACTGTGCCTGCCAAAGAGAAAGACAAAATTTGGGAAGTTAATTAATTGGAAAGAGAGTGAGAAAGGGTAAGGTAAAAGCTCATAGAGGTACTTTAGAGGCTGATGCTTCCAGCCAAAGTCCTGTCAGAAAGCAGGGAAAGCTATGGCACCCAAACACTGAGGATACTGTGTTTGTTCCAGCTGAAGTCTTGCAATGGCGGCTCATTGGAGCCTCACACAGCTGTGGCAGCAGAGGAAGGTGTTTCTGGAGTGCGAGGTATCTCTGCAGTTCGTAGGTGTTTGCCTGGTGAACATGCTGGGACATGGCCTTCCTTCTCTGGGGATCCTTGTGTTCTGGTGTGATGGCATGAGTGGCTCCAGGCTACCAGCCGTTCTGCCTCCCAGCAGCAAAGTCTCAGAGTCTCATGGCTCAAGGACACATAGCACGAGCCTGGAAGGGCAGGTGGCTTCTGAGACGATCCAGTGAGGCTCTGCTGGGCCTGGCAAGGGCTCTGCCGGTTGAGGATAGGGATTCTGCTGGTGCTCTGCATGGGGCCTGACTGCTAAGGTCAGTATTGTGTGTGCACATTTGTCTCAGCACTGTCATACTGTAGCTCGGTGGGTACATCAGTATCCCTAGGCAAGTACTTAGTGAGCTCTTCTGTAACAAGGACATGCACAGAGTCTCTGCTGAAAGTTTTATATTGTGCAATACAGCCAGAGGTGTTGGTTCCTACAAGATTGTTCTAGGACATCCATGAAGAAGCGTGATTCAGATTCAATATAATTGAAAAATAAGCATACAGTAGAAGTACTGCCTTCAAAGATGGGATAGCATAAACAGCATTTTCCTTGTTCCACCTCATAGCGTTTCCCATGCCCAGCTTCACAGAAGGAAGCATTTCCTAAATTGTGGGAGCGTTACCTCTTTCCCAAGCCTTCCTGCAACAACCAGTATGTGCCAGCACGTTACCGTGCAGTGGGCACGTCCCCTCCTTTCTGATTTTCCTGCCTTGCCTGGTCTGGCCTTCCCTTTCCTGTTGCCCTCAGCATGCAGCAACCTTTGCAGCTGGCAGTGAGCATTTCTGTGCATAGTCTCCCACAGGGACAGCTTTCAGGACTGCTCTGTCTGCAGGGTCCTTAAAAATGCAGCATCTGTGCAAATTTTTTTTTTCTCCACTATATATTAAGACCACTCAGTGTGAGAAGGAGTTGTATGGGAAACCGGATACTTCACTTATATCAGTTTTACCTTGTTGCAGTGACATTGAATTCTGCAGTTATTCCCAATTTACACCAGTGCACTCAGACAAAGCATCTTTCATTTGTAATTGTAAGAGGACTGACCTTGCTGGGGCACTTCCAATGGCCAAAGTGCTATTTCAATAGGGAGAAGTGCATTTACACCTGTGTGAACTGGAAAAATACAATTTATAAGTTAAACTGTTACTTGATCACCTTTCTATGGCATGCATGTTTCTCAGTCAGTGCAGACACCATTTTGAAACCTAGAGAAAACAGTGATGGACGCTCTGGTAGAATGAGATAGGGAAAAGGATCTTAACCTCACTTCGCAAACACACAGGCCTTCAGCTTACAGAAACATGACAGAAAGGTCTTTTATTTACTACTCACCTTCTTGGAAGAAAATACTTGCTGTTCTATCTGAAACTCTTGAAAGAACAAAGGGCAAGGAAAATGCATGATCTTTGCTGTGTAATCCCAGTTTCTCCTTCAAATTATTTTGTTTCTGGAATAGGCACTGGGGCCAAGTTCACTGCAGTTCAGTAGTGCTACACAGAGGGCAGGGATATGGCTGCCCCAGCTGGGAATGGATTCCTCTTCATTTGTTGATTTTGGCCCCATCTTTAGAAACAATATCTTTCATGATCACAACAGATGACAGTCAAGCCAAGACAGTAAAGCCAAAGAAGAAGTCAAAGGAGTTACATGGACTTCAAATAGGGTCAGTTTCCAGTCCTGTGGTATATCAGCCTCTTTATTGTCCATTCCAAAGTACCGAAAGATTAAATCTGGGAGAAATCAATATATGACTTCTTAAGGGTATGTGAACTGAAATAGCTTTGGGCATCTGTTTTCCTTCTTACATGAAATATGCTCTTGAGTATGATGTAAAGGAACTGTGTAATTTATGATTGTGGGATCTAATGCAAAACATAAAGTTTTGCAAATTGGTAAAAACCCAAACAAACATGACAACACAAGGTGTTCTTTGATGATACATCTATGAATTAAAAATCAATAATATTATGTGAAAAGACCACTTTAATTGTCCATTGCAAAATATTCTTCAGCAATATCCAGGAACCGGCTCTACAATGCTGATGTCAGTAAGTACTTCACTGGGGTTTACTTCTTTAGGCACCGCTGTGAAGCAATAAGTGTACGCGGGGTTGGGCCTTCGTGTGGAGCAGCCCGGCCCCGAGGAGCCTCCAGGGATGCCCATTGCTGCAGACTGTCAAGCTGCACATTGCTGCTGCGCTCTGGAGGAACTATGTGAAGCACTATGGGAGTTACTGTGGGAAGCACACTGGTTTGGAGGCATGGGCTTCAAGAGCATAAACATAAAAGAAACTGAGAGGAAATAAAATATTTAAAAAAATAATACATCAAAGACATCTGAGCTGCATGCAGCCTGGCCACTATGGCACCCAGGACTGAGCCTGGGTGCCATACATTCACTGGACAGAAGCACTCACAGTGTCAAGCCTTAGCACTTGGTAAGCATCAGCTTCTCCCAGGTGTCTGTCCAAGGGGCCAGGCTCTTGCATCCTGGAGAGCTGGTGATCTGCATCACTCACCATTCTCTTCAATTCAGACACTGCAGACAGATGGCCTGAATATGGTCCAGTAAATTAAGAAGGGCAAGAGCTGTTTTGTTTCCCTATGCCATCAGCTTCCTTCCTGCCACATCTCTTTTATTCTTCTTTAAATTTTCTTCTTTTTTTCCCCTTTATTCTCTCATTTTCCTCATAATGACCCATTAGATGGGGAAGGCTTTAAATTATTTAAAGAGATAAGAGAAGAATGCTCCTGGTAGAACATCCCTACTTGAGGCACACTCTTTCTGGATGCTCAGGAATATTATTGTAGGGAAATTTAGCTGCAGTTTCTATGCTTTGCTGTATCACAGATAGATGGCCTCACATTACTTGTCTCTAGCCTTAGTGATGTGGATTATGAGTTTGAATAGATAAAGCGCCAGCTGCGATTACAGAGCCATTGTGTGATGTGCTCACATTTGTCTTTGTGGCTCAAAAATAGACTGTTGTATTATGCATTAGCACTTGGTATTTACCCCAGCCTTGAATGACTTAGAGTAGCCTGGCTGCACACCACTGCGATGTAGTCTTGCCTGAGAGGAAAGGATGGAATTTCCTGCCCTGTCACAGACCAGAGCTCATCAGTCTTTACCACTCATGGCAGCTCTGAAGAATCTAGCCTAACCCTAAGGATTCAGATAAATGCAATTGCACAGGGATCAAATTGCCTCAATCAAAGGTGAAGCCATTGTTTCAGCAAGCCTCTCTAAAGCCGATTCTCTCTTTTACCTATCATCACACTCCTGAGAGATGCATCTGAGTGCTATCACATTTTGAAATCTGATCATCAGCCTCCAGAACACCACAAGAGGTTTGTTTTGTGTTGCCGAAGCTCAGGCCAACATGCACGGTGACTCAGCTAAGGAAGAATAGTTGGCAAAGTGTAGTTTGTGCTGTTTTCTGATGTCTATAGCAGGTGGCCTACTGCTAAAGGTTAAGTTATTCTTTATCTTCATCACCCATAGGAAAAGGATCTGTTTCCTCTGTTCCTAAAAGTGAACATCTGCAAAGAAAGCTGGGCCTTAAACTTTAATAGAGAGGAAGGACTTCCAGATTTGGATCATGGCCTTGGAAGGACAAGGGCTTATACTAGTACTCTAAACCCCTGTGAGAAAACATGGTGTTTACAATACCGGCATTCTGGGACATAATGAGCTAATCAATCTCTAGTGGGGAAACAGCATGAAAAACTGCTATCCAAAGAAACAGTAGCTGCTTTGTCCTTTAAAATGGAAGACATTACCTTATTCAAAGCAATGCCTAGCATGAGAGAGCTTTAGTTCTAGCAGGCCTGAATGTATTCATGTCTTCACAGAATCACAGACTCACAGAATGGTTAAGTTTGGAAGGGACCTCTAGAGAGCATCTAGTCCAACCCCCCTGCTCCAGCAGGGACACCCAGAGCACGTGGCACAGGGTGGCATCCAGGTGGGTTTGGAAGATCTCCAGAGAAGGAGACTCCACAGCCTCTCTGGGCAGCCTGTTCCAGGGCTCTGTCACCCTCACAGGAAAGAAGTTCTTCCTCACATGGAGATGGAACTTCCTGTGTTTCAACTTGCACACATTACCCCTTGTCCTGTCACTGGCCACGATGGAGAAGAGTTTGGCCCCATCCTCCCTACATTCTCCCCTCAGGCATTTGTACATGTTGATCAGATCCCCTCTCAATCCTCTCTTCTCTAGACTAAACAGGCCCAGCTCGCTTAGTTTTTCCTCATACGATAGATGCTCCAGACCCTAAATCACCTTTGTGGCTCTCCGCTGGACCCTCTCTAGAAGCTCAATGTCCTTCTTGTACTGGGGAGCCCAGAACCGCACACAATATTCCAGGTGCGGCCTCACCAGAGCTGAGCAGAGGGGCAGGATCCCCTCTCTCGACCTGCTGGCAACGCTCCTCCTGGTGCAGGCCAGGATCCCATTGGCCTGCTTGGCCATGAGGGCACATTGCTGCCTCATGGTTAACTTGTTCTCAACCAGGACTCCCAAAACCCTCTTTGGGATGCCTTGCACTATGCCTTGCACAAGCTATGCCTTGCACAGCTCTATGCTCAGGCACACTGCAGGTAATACAAGCAAATACTACCCATTATCTGCTACTTGGGGTATAAGAACTCGAAAAACATCATTGAACAAGATCTTCCGGAGGCGAGCTGCGCTAAAATGCTATTGCCAACATCTCTGCCTACTCTGGGTAGCATCAGAAACTACACTGAAAAATTAAACAAACAGAGTTCCTGGCATCTGAACAGATGGGAAAGGACATGTTGACTCCCAAGTCTTTAGCTGAGGAGTTAGTTTGTTCCTCATTGCTACCACTGTGCAGTGAAGAATTGCAAAACACCCACATAGATTTGCAGACCTGCTAGCTGCGCTTAACCTTTAATCCTGCAAGTACTCAGCCATGAGCATGAAATTTTCAACATCTGACTAGTCCTACTGATTCTAGTGGGAATATGCATTGAATAAAGTTAAACATATGAATAAATGTTTGCAAGATCAGGACCTTTCACCCCAAACACAATTCTTTCACTACAAACAAAGACTCAGCTGAGGCTCGATTCTCTACAGATGTATTTTAAATGATGTATAAATGTGTGGCTTCTATTTTATAAGGTACTCTATATTAGGCTAATAAGTAATCTTATTTTTGAAAAGGAGGAATGATATGCTCTCTGAAATAACTGCATAGTTTTGAAAATGCATCTTCTGTAAAGGATCATCAGCATATAAGCTTCTGCATACGTAGAAGAAAGGTTCAGACAACCTGATTGAAATTTGGGCCTTCTCAGGTCTTTAAAAGCTATTTTCTGAGTTTTAAACCTCATCTCAAAATCTTGATTCCTGTTAGTAGTCTTTCTAAGGACAAGCCTGCTTATATGACTAACAGATTGACTCACTTATTCCCTAAAGGTGAGGCCTTACTTTCCATTCACACTCTTCGAGTGTGAATTTACCTCACATTTACCTCTGACTAGATCATTTAACACTAGATGAGGATGGACAATTTTTGTGGTATTTAGAATCACAAGAATATGAATGCTAACATTTTGAATTACACTCTGAACTCAGGTGTGTCAGTTTCTATACCCATTTTCCAATGTATGTGGTGAAATTACCTCTGTTTTACACGATAACTAGACCAGAATTTGGTCTATTGAATCTAGATGTCTGCATTACTGATCAAAGGAAAAGTTTTGATAGCTCCTTCTGCAAATTTCACCCCTATTTGTACTCTCACATGATTGATCTCTCTTTTGTTTAAAGTGCTCTGGTTGATACAGAAGCATTTATATTCTGTGAGTCATTCTAGCAATACTGTTCTTAAAATATGCTAATATTTTCTTTTGAAATGCACTGGAAAATCATTTAAAAATGTCTTACATTTTTTTCTTAAATCATTTGCTTTAATTGAAGCAGTTTTTTTTTTCTTCTAGGTTTTCTTTGCTGACTAGACATGTTAGGACTTTTGAGGCAAAAAGGTATGTGCATGTAATTGAACAGGCAGCTATTTCTAGAGTTAAGCTGTTTAATATTTTCCATTCTAAACCTCAGTGTTTTCTGTGGTCTCTGAAATACAAACATTTCAGGATGAAATCTTCTGCATTTGGGCTCCGTCCAAAAATGAGAATTTTGGAGAGCCTTGAACAAAACCGGTTCAGCCAGTTCAGAATACCAGGAAGGCGAAAAAATATATTACGGTAAAAAAAAAAAAATCTAGCCTTTCTTGAGCATTTCTGTAGCTTCATCAGTGCAAGGTTGACAAGTGAACTCTGACAAGGGAGTAGCATTCTTTATGTAGACATTCCTTTGCCTGCTCAAGAGGAAATGAATTCTGATTTGACTGAGTTATAAACCTGTGAAAACTGTGATTGGCACGTGCAGTGGATTCTTTTGCTAAGCTTGTGAAGTGTGCAGCTACAGGAGGATCTTCTGTACATGAACGGTGGGCTAATTTTGCTGGAAACTGAAAAATCTGTCTAAATACATTGCTAAAATCATTGAAAATACCTGAAAATACCTTTGAAGATTGTCTCAAGATCTTTTAGACTATGAAAGGGACAGAAAAGGATTCTGTAGGGTTTGCAAGGCATTTAAAGAGTAAGCAGTCTGCAGAATTTATAAGGTTAAATGAGATTATGGCTCCAGAATTGCGCACTTCACACTCAGAAGTACTTGATATTTTCTTTGTGGAAACACATAATGAACAATATATTTTCCCTGGGTCTGTCTTGCACAGATCTCAGCAGATCTTCCTAGTGAAGGAATCCTTCAGTGGCAGGAAAGCTGCTTCTTCATCTCACTCCTAGCTGACAGCAGAGCTCGAGTGGCTGGGGTTCATCAGTACGCTGACACTCCTGCGCTGCTGAGACTCCAAACTATAGAAAATCTTGCCAAAGAAAATTTAGCCTTTGGGGCGGTGCATGTGCATGTACCTTTTCATGCACAGGCACAAGCAATGCTGTGGCAGCATCTGTGCTCACTTGCATCAACTACACCTGGGATAAATCAAAAAATCTGGTGCAGAACTTCTGTGTGTCTGCTGGCAGCCCACGTTCTCAAGCGTACCTCATTTCAAGAGATGCCAGATATTTGATTCTAAAACTTGTGCTTTGCACACATTGTGTATCTTCCTCCAACTCTCCTCAAAATCAAGAATCATAATGCTG
Source organism: Crypturellus undulatus (assembly GCA_013389825.1). Lineage (NCBI taxonomy): Eukaryota > Metazoa > Chordata > Aves > Tinamiformes > Tinamidae > Crypturellus > Crypturellus undulatus. The sequence continues at coordinate 430,098 of VWPW01003985.1, read as the reverse complement.
TTTATTATTGAAGCAGCCATTTGCACTAAAAAAAAAAATCTTCTTGTGCTATTTCACATTTCTTGAATGAATATTTATTTGGAAGGTCTTCCTTTGTCTTTCCAGCCATCTCATCTCTCCGCCAAGGCTTTGGCAGGTGGGAATGTATGCAGCTACTCACTGAAACCTTTGCATGCCAGACAACTTCTGCCCACGCAGAGCCAACACTGACATGGCAGAATCACCTCACAGTTACTGCGCCTGTTCAGGCCACAGCTTTTCTGATGAGACTGTCGGAGTGACTGACGATTAGTCTATGTGCAGTTAGGTAGGTGGGCCAAGCTTTTAAGTGACATTTCTATTGTCTACCTGTTTCTTTTCCTACTAAAGCAGCAGAATTTCTGCCAGGTCTAATGCTGGTCCCCTACCATATCCCAGCACTGCTTGGAATCCAGTCTTCTAGAGTGGCTTGGTAGCCTTCTGGTGGCAGAAAGGCAGATGGATTGGCAGAAGCCTGGCATTGCTATAGACAGAAGGAACACAGAAATGTGAAGTCAGAATGGGCGGCAAGAAAAGAGTCTATGGAAAGACTCTTGGAAAGTCTCATGGAAAGATGGTAGAGCAAACTTTTAAAAACCGGAAACGACATACTGGGGTTGCAAAATAGCCATGCTGTTTAATTGTTAGCGAATGTGTCTCTTCCCTTTTTAGTTTTGCATTCTTGCTTCTTGCTGTCTCACTGTGGGATAATATAGCAGTTCCTGCTGAAAAAGTGGAAACCCAGTGTGATGGAAAAAGCGCATCAAACACGAGTTGTGCACACACAAGTCAGTGAATCTGAAGTCCATGAAAGCCAGAAGCAGTGTAGGGTCCGTCTCGGGGGTTAAAGGGTGGGACTGGCTAAGGGGCACTTGGCAATGCCCCAAATCAGCAGATTAGCAGCTAGGCGTGGGGTCCTACATGGGCGTCCTGGTACGACCGCTCATGCTCCCTTGGCCCTGTGTGGGGACCCCTGTGCCAAAGTGGGGCTGCCCTGTGGGTTGACATGACGGCCCCAGAAGCGTGCAGGGTGCAGGTACCTGACCTCAGTAGTACAGCTGGCTTGTCAGGACCTTCAAGGCTGCCATGAGGCCCTGGAAAAACCTCCAGGATGAGGAAGACAGAGACTTATCAAAAGAGCTGCAGACACCTGCCATGCGCTGGACACGAGACATCACTCAGCATGACGCTGCTTCTCACCTTTGCGTAGGGCAATCTGCCCTTGGAAGCCCTGGCTGGTGACGTATTAGACTCCCTTGCAGGGGCTCGGGCAACCCGTCAGGGGGAGAGCCGCCCTGCTGCCCTCCCCCAACCACCTCCGGTGACATCCGTGGAGCTACATGTGAAACCGGTGAAGCTGCAACCCCTGGCAGGGGCTCACAGCCTTGCGGGTGGGTTGGGTAACGGTGCGCACAACTGTCGGACAAGCGCGTGCGGCCGTTGGGTGGGAACGTGTGTCTGTTGGGCAAGGGTGCGCAGCTGTTGGTCAGGAGCGCGCAGCCGTTGGGAGGGGGCATGCGGGCGTTGGTTGGGGGCATGTGGCCGTTGGGTGAGAGTGTGTGGCTGTTGGTCGGAGGTGCGCAGCTGTTGCTCAGGGGCACGTGGCCGTTGGTCGGCGGCGTGTAGCCCTTGGTCAGGAGTGTGCAGCCATTAGCACAGGGCACGCAACCGTTGGTCGGGTGCGCAACCATTGGTCGAGTTGCGCGGCCGTCGGTCGGGCGCATGCAACCGTTGGTCGGGTGAGCGCAGCCGTTGGTCGGGTGCGTGCAACCGTTGGTCGGGCGCGTGCAACCGTTGGTCGGGTGAGCAACCGTTGGTCAGGCGAGCGCAGCCGTTGGTCGGGCGCGCGCAGCCGTTGGTCGGGCGCGCGCGGCTGTCGGGCGCGGGCGCGCGGCGCCGG
>VWPW01003985.1:258330-427966 GCA_013389825.1 Crypturellus undulatus | reverse complement strand
CTGGGTGCTGGGCATCGCCTACTACATGTACTCGGGGGGCAGCGCCGCACTGGCCGGCGGCGGCAGCAGGAAGGTAAGAGGCGGCGGGCGCCGCCGCTCCGCGCCGGGGCGGCGCGGGGGAGGGGGCCTCGCGGCGCCGTGGAGCCCGCGCGCGGCTGCTTTGAGGGCAGGAGCCGCTTCCAGCCCCGTCACGGCGCCCTCACCCAGCGGCGCCCACACACGTCCCGGCAGCCCGGGACGGGGGAGGGGGCTGTGGGGGACGGCCGGGCCACGCTCGGGGGCAGCTCTGCGCTTGCAGGACACGCATGGGCTCGTGGCGCGGGGCCCGCCGCCCCTGGCGCTTCCTGGCGTCTTCCCCTCGCGTCCTCGTGCCCCGCGGCCACGGCTCTCCCCGCCGGGTGCAGGAGTACCCGGCCTTGTCACCGCCGCGTGGGTTCTCTGCCTTTCTCCTGTGCGAATGTTCGTTTTTATTTATTTTTATGGCTCGCTAATTTTTCAAGGGGTTGTCTGTCTCAAGAGGTTACCTATTGGCTGTGCAGGAGTAATTTTTGTGTCATTCTGCCCTGTGATTTGTTAAAAAGAAAAATGTTTTCGGTGTGTTCTAATAGCTCATTGATCGGGGGAAAATGGATGGAAGTACCTGCACTTCAGTGTAGTTCCTATTGGTGTCAATCTGCTATTTTACTCTGGGATGGTGTTTGGAGCTGTACCTCTCTCGGTTCAGAAGAATTAACTATGATCATTGAAGGTATTGCTGTTAGCGTAAACTGGCAAACCAAGGGTTTTGGGGTGCTGCTGTTCAGGTGTTGTGTCCTGGAACAGGAAAGGTGGCAAACATCTGATGATTGTGTTTTGTTTAAAAAATAAATAAATCCAGAAATGGGAGGATGGCACGTGAAACAAGTGCATCACAGCTGAGCAGTGTTTTCAGTTAAGAAATGGTGTTCTCTTTTTAAAAGGATAGATAGCAATGATGTTCTCCCTAGTAACGTCCTTAAGTCTAGTAATGTGTAACAAGAGTGACCTTTTAATGGTTGTTTCAATCTGGTTCAGCTCAGGAGACCATGTATTCCAGGTTTAAGAAAATCTTCTGAGGAGTCCGTTCCTGCGGCGAGCCATGGGAACGAGTGAGTCGACTTACATGAGTAAGGGTCTGCAGAAGGAGTCTGTGCCTTGATAATTGTTTTGGTGTTTTGCTGTGCCCTGTTTATTCCCTCCCCCACCTTCCTTTTCCCCCAGTTTGGGAATGTTTACAGCTAGTTTTGATGTAATATATTAAAGTAAGTGTTAAGTGTGTATTACTGAATACAGGCTCCCACTCTTAGAGTGAGATACAGTAGCAGAAATAGATCAAGCATGTGATTAAAAAGTAAGGCAGTAGCCTAAAGCTTTTCTTGGGGAACCACCAGAGTGCATTTAGGAAGTAGAAGCAATCTAAGGCTGCTGCTGTATAATGGGATAAAGGAAAGCTATCTAAGGCGAATAAATTTGTAGATGGGGAAATATGTTTTAATGCAATAGTACTTTATCATTTGGAGTTTCCAGGCAGATTTGCAAATGAGTTCAGTTTACTTTTACTGCTGGGGAAACTGCAGTGTGGGGATTATGATTTGCCCAAGGTCACCTAGAAGGCCAGGTGAAAACTAAATGGAACAGAAACCATTTTTTTCTGAGAATAAATCTAGTGCCTAATCTAGTACAACCTGCTAGTGTTTATTATTGACATTAATAAGATTTTCTCTTATGATTTTGAGAGACCTGTGATGCTGTTCCTTGTCTTGGTGTTCTATAATCTGTTGTCATTCTGTTCAAAAACTGATAAACCGTACTGGTCTGGGAAATTGGGAGAGTTTAGGCTAAGATTTCTTTCTTTTTAAGAGACACTTCATAAGCCTGAGCTGAAACTCAATGCTAGTCTTCTAAATGTGAGAGCCTAAAGTAAGGCCGTGATCAGGAAGAAAATAGGTACAGTGACCACAAGAAACAAGTGGGGAAATTAGCAATTATATGTGGGTTGGTGATTTAAGATTCTATTTTCTGTCAGCGAAGCGTAAAATTTAATCCTGGGCCTTGGAGTAGTTTAGCAAATGTAAGAAGAGGAAGATGTGTGTAGCGTAATAGCTTTTGAAATCCCACCAAAAGACTTATTAATGTAGTGGCAGGCCCTCCCTAATGGAAAGCAAAAAGCACAAACTATCCTAAAGTTATGAACAGAAACCCTGTTGTGGTAGATTTCTTGGTCTGTATGACTTCAGATAGTCCTTATTACTTTCCTGCTATCTCAATATAACGAGAAGACAGTTGCTTGCAGAATATCGCTTGTAATAGATTGAAGTATTTGCCTTGTTCAGCCTGTAGAATTACCAAAGCCAGAAGGGGATAGTTCTGCATTTGTGTGACTAAGTCATTTTCATGTTAATTAGACCTGGCTGCACAAAGAACATGTTTTGTGGTGAGCATGGCACCCGGTACAAACCTAGCATGTAATCCAGACGTGCTGGATTTGCTTGGTAGAGCACCCAGTCCTTTGAAGTGATGAGCACCATCAATTCTCATCACCATCAGTAGAGTTGAAGGCATTTGCTGTTTTCCAACCTTGCACCTAAGTAAGTAGGCAGTTACTTATTTATTCCCTGCTGGAGTAGTGTCAGCGTTGCTGTAAGCTTCTACTTATTTTGATTCTCAATTGACTTCCTTTCAAATTACACTTCTGAAGTTATATGGCTGTTGCAGTGTGCAGTGCAGCACAGCCAGAGGCCAGAAAACTCAGGCAGCAGCAGTGGAGGCTCCTGATCTCTGTACAGTGCTTGTACTGCGGTGTGCAGCAGGAGCCGAGCCCCTGCGGATAGTGCTTGCAAAATCACACAAAGCAAAAGGTGTCTCAGGAGTAGATGGTGTGCATGGCAAGTAAAGTCTAGACCTTTCATTCAAAATATGGCAGTGTGGCAGTGTCTCCTTTTTCTCCAGTAAACCTCTGATTAAAATGACTGTCAGTGTGAGAAAGAGCCATAGCTTCAGCTCACTCCTACTTTTCCAGTCATATCACTAGGTTGTAAATTGGAAAGGCTGAGTCTGTTTCCCTTAATCGTTAGAGAAATGTTTCCCAAAACAGAGGCTGTGCCACAGACATAAGGTTGCAAGCCCAGCAGTTTTAAAACTTAGGAAAATGTGGGCTGCTGCTTTCACTCAGTTTGTTTTCCCTTAAGTAGTCTTTGGAGTGGAGATTGGACCATTCCTTCTTCTATTGGGTGAATTTTCTAACCTATAATAAACATGTTTTACCCTTGGTGGCTCAAACTTGCACAAACTGGAGCAGCTTCTGTAGGATGGTTTGGAAGCTCGTTCCCAAGCCATCATCATTCGGATGTTGTCCCTTTCTAAGACTGGTATGAACTTGAATCTGTGTTTTTCTTTTGTCGTTTGTTTGTTTTCAAGTTTAAATTCTGCTAGTTTTGTGCAGCAGCTTAGTGATTAAAGAACTCGCAACACATTATGAGATTCAGAAATGTCTTTTGGAAAAGTTGCTCCAAGAGGTTTCCTCAGTGTCAGGACAGGACCATGTGTGTCTCTTGTTGAAGGCACCAGAGGCTTCTCCGCTGCTAAGACTGAAATCTTCACAGGTGTGATCCTACAGGAATCTGTAGGTAGAAAGATGACTTACTGTTGAAAGCACTGTTATTTAAGCACCAGACTACTTCTGGTTGTCACTTTTGTTGCTATTTGAAGATGTCCCTTTTTTTTTTTTCTTTTTTTTTTTTTTGACCTTTGCAACCCTCCTGTACATTTTCCCCCTCCTGCTCCACAAATCTGATGATCTAAAGACAGAGATTAAAAGTAATATTTCACTAATTAGCAAGGAGTAACTTCTGCCAGTGCTCTTTAAAATTAGAAGTGGCCTCTTTTTTTTTTTTTTTCTCCGTATTTCACTGCCCCCTGCCTCCCTGTAAAAAGAAACTTGGACCAGAAGCTTATTATTTTCTTGGCTCACCAAGTTTTCTGGGAATGATTGAATGAATTGGAGCATTCCTGACTTATGATTAGTTGAGCCACAAGGAGGCAGACTTCTCCTGTAGAACCGGCTGTTACCTTGCATATAGTAACATTTTTCTTGCTGTGTTGTTTTTCGGAGTGGTTTCTTAGTAGGTGGCTTCACCATGAAGCTTGTTGAGATGGAATGATATCTGAAAGGAAAAGGGGGTGCTTTGCCTCAAGTATGTGACTTGTTCGAAGTAACTTGGTCAGTTTGGAATTGTAACATTTTCTTTTAGCATTTGCAAAGCTTTTTTTTTTTTTTTTTTCTTTTCTCTCTCTCTCCTCTTTCCTTTTTGGAAACCCATCTACAACTTTGGTTTCTGTTAAATGAGGCTACATAATGACAAGATGAAAGAGAACAAGGAACTTGCAAGTCCCACAAATCTAGGGTTTAAGTGGGAGGAAAAAGGAAATGTGTTTTAACTTAGGTGTGTTAGCCTACTTTTTTGTTGGGGCATGAAACTGGGATGCAACTACTTTGATGGTTTTTCTCAAGGAGTCAGGAAGCAGTAGAACTTCTAGGAGAACTTTTTTATTTGAAGAGGTGAAGGGGTTAAAAGTAACTTTCTCTAGTACGCTGCCTTTTGTCTCTGGATAGCATTACCGCTTTTAAATGCTAAATAATAAGAGTTTAGTTTGTTGCATGTTTTTTTAAAAGTAAGTCCACTTCCTCCTATGATGCAACAATAGATGTGATTTGCAATATCTTAACTTGACTTGTTCATCTTGATACCTTCACTTGTTTAAAAATTATCAAATGTCCTTTTTGTTGCATTCATTTCCTAGAAGGTGCAAGAAGATAGCAAAGGATGTTGCTCTGATTAACAGGTCACAATTTTTGCTGTCTAATAGATGTTTTTCCTCTATATAATTCTTAGTAAATGAGAAGAGATGACATAGCCAATTATTTTGATGCTAAAGCTTTCTTTCTTCACTGGAGTGTGAAAATGAGCTTCTGAAGCTTGTGAGTATTTCTACTTTAAAATATGTCACTTCATAAAGTGACTGTCTTATGTGGTAGCTCTGTCAGCTATCTTTGTGGATTATTTTTTCACAAAACTTAAGTTCAGGTGTGATGGAAAGATGATCATATGCAACTGGTGTGCAGCCTGTTTAGATCTGCTACTGTGTTAGGCTCATCCTGTTTTCCTCCTCTGCTTTTTGTTTCAGGAAGAAGGTTTGCAGGGTGGTGCAGAATTGAATCTCAGCTAGAAGATGCTTCCCCTGCCACCATCCGCTACCTGTTCTCTAGTTTAAAATCAATGTCTGAGGCTTTGGTACTCATGCTATTGCCTTGAGTAAATAAGCTTTTTCATAAATGGACAAGTGGAGCTGGGCACTTATAGAAAGCATGGTGGGAAGACAGGAATAACTTATTGCTGGTTCTTCAGTAGTTTCATATTAATAAACAGGTTCATTAACCTGCTTCCCCACTAGCTTTTCTTATGAAGTGCATTGGTTGTTAGTTACTAATTGTGCTCCTTAGTTTGTTTTGTTATTAAATTGGGTTGTTGCTTACTGTGCTCTCCAAGTACAGCAATCTAAAAGTAGTAGTGATGTCCTTTGAGAGATATAGCTTAAGGAACTAAGTACCAAACTGATAAAGTATGCAATGAGTGCCCTACTCGTTCTATCCTCTTGTCAGTCTTGTATTTTGAGATCTATACTGAATTAACCTTAGTCACTCTCATTTTATTCTAGCTCCTTCCAGAGTACTGTTTGATTAATGACATACTGACACCATTTTTTATAAAAAAAAAAAGTTTAGTTTTATTTTAAGAGGCACAATATTACTTCATATGAAGTAAAAGAACCTTAAAATAATTCAGTGATGATTATTAAAATGAAATTAAACCATCACTTGTTCTTAAAAAAAAAAAAAAGTTTGAGCCTATTTTACAGAGCTCTTCAATGTTTGTCTTCCAAGTTAGATAATCCTTTCATATACTTTCCACAGAAATCCTGATTTTTTTTTTCCTTCATCTACTCTTTCGGTCCTTTCATTGTTTTCCAGTGTTTGGTATCCCAGTGTTTGTGTGTAACCGCTAGTGTTTGTCAAGGTGAGGGTAGGTCACACCAGAAGTGCAGTGGTGTCTCCTAGGAAGCCTTCTCCTAATGATTCCTCTTTACAGAGCAGATAGGATGCTTTTATGCTGCCTGCCATGAGAGTAACCCTTACTGCATGCATGGAAACTGCTCAAGTGTGACCCTTACTTGGAATTAGTGAAGAAGTCTTGTGTTGCTAATATGCTGGAAATAACATATTTTTGCAATACATGAAAATCCTAGCAGTGAATTGGTAAGAAGTAGCAAGGCATTTTCATGTTTTATAGGAATATTTCATTGTTTGAATATATTGGGATAACAGGGAAGTAGTCTTTCCTTCTGTAAGAGTAGTATTCAATCCGTGCTAAGTAAGCTGTTTTGTTCCCTGATATGCCATCATGTAACTCAAAGTGGTGGTATCTTAAGGCTTATAAATTTTAAATTCTGGATGCATTTTGTTATGCTGTTTGTTTTGAAATGAATATCTGCTCTTTTACTGTTCCCTTTCATGAAAGCTTCTTCGGAAAAAAAAACTTAGAAGATGAAAAATCTTAAATGTCCATGTCAAAATGTTCCTCACCTTTGGGAACTTAAAGCCATAGTACAATATCCATATTAGAAACTGAACCACATCTAGTTCCCTTTGGGCATATAATAGTCTTTCAGAGAAAGCTTAACATGGTCTTCTCCCACTAAGTGGAAGTGAAGGCTTTTAAATTGCTGATTTTCATTTTGAGGGATAAGTCATTTTGTAAAAACTTGCATGTTACTGATGAACACTGAGTACATGCTTACCTCTTGTACTCCAAATGTCCATTTTTCCAAGTAATCTTGTGGGGAATGAAATATTCTTTGTGTGTTTATTATGTCCCGTGGCAGTCTACAGTCGGTAAAGTGAGAAATTCAGCATCTGTTTTCTTTATAGAAACCGTATTTTTTGTTGTTGTTGTTTTACTTCATGTGTAAGAATATGGCATATTTTAAGCTTCCAGTGTAGCTTTAAAGTAGTTTTGGGGAGGGCTGTTTTATTACAATTTCCATGTTACAAAGATTATTTTTCTTCCAAGAAAATAAGCTGGAATGACCTGTTCAAATTATAGTGGCTTGCATAAGCTGTGTTCATAGGTTGTCAACACTTTTTTTTCCTCCCTAGTTGTCTTTTCATTTCTAAACTCATTACTTCCCCCAATGTCACCTTCTAAAAAGCACTTGTGTTAATTGTACAGACTACCTTCATTGTCATTTAAACAGTGTAAAATAGGCTATTCCAAATACATTCACCACCCATAGAGGACACCCATATAAAGGAACTACCTAGAACAGATATTAGTTTTCAACTCCGTTTATGAAATTCGAATGAAAACATCAATGAGATGGTAAAAGAACAGAACATCTGAATCTCGGAGCATTCCATGTATCAGGAAAAACTGCTATGCTGTGCTCATCAAAGGCAGTAATTTGGATTTGTCATCTTTTTTTATATGTGTGTGTGTGTGTTCTCTTATGGGACGGGGGGGAGAAGAACCTACTGAAAAGGTTACAGGTTTGATTGTTACCCAGCTTTTGAAAATAATAAAATCCAGGCACCTTTGTTTCAAGGAAAAAGCATCAAGACTAACTAGAGATCCCGCTGAGTTCAGGCATTAGCAGAAAGTATAATAATAAACTGTCTGTCTTTACTGAGTAACAGAGCTGCTTGAAACAGAAAGGTTTAGCTGAGGAAAGATTTTAAAAAAGAATGGTGTTAAGCTAATGGTATTTTGAACAAAAAGTCATGACTTGGCAAGGAGAAAATGTTTTCTGGTTGAATGAATTTCCACATGTTTATCCTTGCCGAAAATAATCAGCACCTCTAAAGTTTGGGTTGTTAAAATAAATTTGCTTTACTTGGCCTGTTGGTTTATGGTTAGATAGGAGGCATGTGCTTGTGCACATATAAATATGCATATATGTGAGTGTGTTTTAGTGAAATAAGAGGGCTTTTTAGATAGCTTGACTTCTTGCTTCTCAAGTACATTCAGGCTTTCTTAAGACCTTGGTGAGGGAAAAGGAAAGTTTCATTTCCATTAATCACTTGATTTGGCAGCAAGCTGCTACCAGGTAATGGCAGAGCAGCTGGCATAATTACTGGTTTTGCTGTAACCACAGGGAAATGTCTGCATTGCTCTGCTGCTGTAGGCGATCTTCCCAAAAATGCGGAGGCTCTTGGACTGCAGTGCTAACCTGATTGTGTTTCACAGCATGGAGATTATGTGTGTTCTCCAGCCAGTGCAATGATGTTCTTGTTATGTGGAGTGGATGGCTATCCCGTTGAAGTGCAGGGTTGCTGTCTTCGTGTTTCCTATACTAGAGAATTCATAAAGAGCCAACTTGCCCACTTTGTTATGCATTATCCACCACCTGTAGCAAGTGCTACTGTGTGCGCTCTGAAGGAGTCTACTGATGGGTGCTCTTGAAATGGTGTGGAGTCTGGAATTTAGACTCTTGCTTTGCTTCACTAATGTGAAGTTTTGCTATGTGATTTAGTCTTAACAAGTTGGTAACTGATTCTCCTCAGTATATATAACTGTTGTTACACATTTGGTATGTTAATACTTTCTTAAAGTTTTAATTAAGGAATGCTCTTAGCTTGCTGGTGAAGCATCTGACCTTCTTTTGGTGTTCTTTGTAGGTGACAGCTCAGTGTCTTGTGACAGGGACTCACAAGTACAATATAGACCACTTGAAAGATACTGTTTATCTTACATGGTATGTTCTTCAGAACCATTCATAATGCCTCTAAAACTGCTAAATCCACGTTAAATTTTCTTCAAAATCCCCAACAACAAACATTCCCATGTTAAGTACAAAGGTACCAGTTTTAGCTGTGCACTCGGTAAACCTTGGATGAGGTCATCTGTGCTTTGCTTTACAGTGAAGCAGAACTGAAGCCTGTGGTAAGGCTTCACTGGTCACAATCTCAAAAATAGACTTCTTTAGAATCTTTTTAAAAAATTAGGATTTGATACTGTTGCTACCTCAGATCTGAAGTGTATCGCAAGAAGTTGCAAGTTGTGTTAGACTAAAAAGTCATTGAGGTTTGAAGTAAGTACCTCTGCTAAAAGTAGTTGGCAAGTAGCCTGGAAAACCAAAGCACTTTTTTGCTCTTTAGGTTTAATGCTTGTAAAATGATACGCAGAAAGTGAGGGAGCGGGACCTGCACTTGGCCTCTTTGTATTTAATGTAACAGTAAAAAATGCATCTAATCCTTTTGTTCTGGGAAGTTAGGATAAGCTCAGGTGTTGTTTAGCTAGGGTGCTTCTTAATGGAAAGTCTGCTAAACAGGTAGTATCCGAAGACTTAGAAATATCTAAGATGACTAGTAAAAGCTTTTATTGTTCAGGGGAGAAATTTTTTAAAAGAGTTGCCTGCAGTGACTCTCAAGTTTTGAGAGCCTTAATAATGATGCATTGTCCTGGCTTAAGGCGCACTTGTTCTGTTATTCCCAGTGCTTTCTCAATGTTCTCTAGCAAAAATAGGCGAGAGATTGATGATCTTGATGTTCACTTTAAGTTAGACATAAAGTATGCACTTCATACACAATGAAAGCTCTGCTTGCTAAAAAATTGTTTTCAGTTATCTACCGAGATAACTAATCCAGATAATGCATTTTAGTGGGGTTTTAGGAAGCCTTACTTGTGTCCTGGGAACAATAGCTAAAAAAAATCAAGCTTGTAGCACCAGTCTGCCCTCATTTAATGTTCTCTCATGTATATGTTTGTGTATATGTATTCCCAAAAGTATGACACTTAGCCAGAAACTGCTTTTATGAAAACTAGTTTTGGAGTGTGACTTTCAAATTCTATATTTTTTATTAAAATAATCTCTTTAATTACTGTAATTGTGTCAAACTATAGTATTATTATGTCTTTGAACCTTGATTTAGTCATGTGCCAAAATTGTGTTTGCATGAAGCGTTTAAAGTCATCAGTGGCTTAGCAAATATCCTCTTTGGCAGTGTCAAAAATATCAAGGATTTCCTTTTTTCCAAAAGTTTGTCTGTTACAAGTATTGCCAGAGAGCATTGGAAAGCCTGGTGAAGAGAACACCAATAAGGAGAATTTTGACTGTTTGCTGCAGTACTGTCTGGAGTCCCACTTCTGTTGTGCACAAAGATTGAATGGTGTTAGCAGGTTATTTTTGTGCTGTGCCTTACAAAAAGGCCTTCCTCCTAGTGGGTATTAAGTCTGTGTGTGAAATATGGTGGTCGTGCAGTAGAAGTTCACCTGTGGCCATCTTCCGGTGGGATTCATTTAAACAAAATGAAAAGCTTTCTGTCAGGACATACCCCGGCAAACTGTATTAGAGAATTGGCTATACAGATTAAAACTTGTTAACTGAATTTTAAAAGATGGCAGTGTCCCAATGTACCCATTAAATAGAAAATGTATCTCAAGCTGATCAGGATCCTCAACACTGCGTGAGATGTGGGCTATGCTGCTGTACTTTGGGCAGGAGGAGGAAACTAGTGTGACTGTAGGAGTGCAGGTTTGGGTGCAAGGCAGCAGTTGGGCTGTGGAGGGAGGTGTGTCGAGTGCCTGTTCCTGAGGTGGCTGATAAGGATTCTTTTCTGAAACTTCCGGCTTGTGTGTGTTTAGTTTTCTTTAGAATTGCAATACTGCGGTGTTTATTTACAAATGCGACTACAGTGTGTATGTGGGAAGCAGTTTGGAAACACTGTGGGGTTTGTTCAGATTAACTGGGATTGTAGATGTCCTCTCAAGACACTGGTGTTCCAGGTACTGAGAAGGCTCTTCAATGACAGATTGGGAATAGTATGTATGAAATTAGATGCAAAACATTTTACTTTTGCTGTCTTAATAGTATGCATCCTGTAAGGAATATTTTTGTTAAAGAAGGGAAAGAAATGTCTTTTTTTTTTTTTTTTTTCCAAAGAAAAAAAAAATAGTGATGTGATCTAGGGATGTTATCTGATGTTAGCAGAGTACTTCAGATGTCACTTCAGGTTTACACTGCTGTGTAAGGACCTATTGCTTGTCGAATTTTTGAATTGGTTTGAAGACTTTTCCAGCAAACTTAATGACTGACTTGGGGTAGGATTTCTGAAGACTTGTAAAGTTATGCAAGAAAATGATGGTTTTATGCATGGTTTGAGATAAAAGCAGAATTATGGGATGAAAAAATAAAGTGTTGGATGTCAGTGGGAGTATGTGCTAATGTGAAGGTGGTAGCTTTTAGGTTTTTCTCTTTCCTTCCCATTAGAAGTGACTAATAGTATGAAATGACCTATACTTAAACTGTCAAATTCAATGCATTAGGGTGATTTGCAGACATACTGAAATTACAGGAAACCTGGAAGACCCTAAGTACTCATTTATGTATATGAAGTAGTTAAAATAGTCTGTTTTTCTTCACTTTAATACTTTTTTTGGGCAATACATCTCATGTTCTTATCAAAATTATTTATCCCCGATTCTTCCAGCCATTTGATTCTGTCACTTTCCTCTGGTACTCACATGAGATTTTGTCAGAACTTTGGGGGAGGGGATAAGGGAGGGAGGATGAGTGTGTGTATTATTTATTTTAAATATATGTTCCTAGGTAAGGCAGGATTGTATGCTGGGACTATCTTTTATTATGTGAGTGAAGATAGATGTAAAACTGGTTTGGGCAAACTATATCCTTTAGTTAAAACTCTGACCTTTATGTAGATAAGGATACTTTGTTTGCTGCCCTTCCTCATACAATATTTGAACAAGTCCAGCTTTCTTTTTGCCTGGAAATGTGAACTTTGTTGCACTAATGCTGTTTGCTGACTGCAGTTCCATGTGAGTTAATTTCTTCTGCTCTCTTTTTAGGGAGGTAAAAAGTAAAGTGCTGCTTGTCACAAAGGGATGTGGTGGGGGGAGTATTTAGCAATCAGTCTGGAGAGCGCACTTTTGTAGAGCGTCTTATCGGAATAACTATTGGGGTGCTTAGCTAACTTCTGTAGCTTTCATGTGCTCAGGTAGTGCTTGCAGATACTGACTTTCCAGCACTGAGTTTGTTTAGGCAGCTCCTTTGTCAGCTGAAGGAAGAAGAGTCTGGTGGGGGAGATTTTGGAAGTATGTCAGTAAAACTGCTCTTCTGGCAACTGCTCTCTGTTTTCATTTAAGCTCCTCTCGTGTTCTTACTGGCAGCAGAGAACAGCAGCTGGGATGTCAGCATGTTTGCTTTCTTGTGACATGGTTTGTTCTTCTTTTTCTGATTTATCAGTTTAAGACAATAACTTTATAGTTGTTTCCTGTATTTGAATAGCCTTTTGCCATTACGCAAATGGTGAAGAAAATGAGAATGAAATGGCATAAAGTGCTACTACCGACTTTCTTTCTGGCTTTGGAAGTGATTGCATGCCTGGATACTATATTTTGCCTAGACTTTAGTGTCCAAACATTTGGTTATTTTTCTTCTTTTCCTGGTTTTTGAGTTTTGCCAAGAAACAAAAGCAGCTTTTCCAAGCCCTGTCAGTAAGCAGCAGAGCTTACTGGCTTCTGCAATGCTGCTAGTGTAGCTAGAGCTGCTGAAGGGACCCAGTCCTGGCTGAAGAGCTCACACATGGTGTGAACTGAGTTTCTGCTGGTCCAGGGAACGCCAGTATGTTTTCTTAGGTGGTTTTAAGTAGTTCACGGTTTGAATATTACCCTAGATACTATAGCCTGGAGCCTTCTTGTTTTCACTTGAAGAAAACTATTGCTGGCTTATGTCTAGTAACAATGCAGGTGCCTCTTAGCATCTTGTAGCTTGAGTGACGTACCACTGTTGTGTTATTAATAGCCATTCTGATCTTGGATGGTATGATGGTGAGTAAACAACTTCTATGTAGTACTACATAGTTTTTAAACTGTTAATTTGATTTAGGCCTTTTATGGAAGCACAGATTCATATACACATTTCCACTAAGAGAGGTAACTCATAATGCATTTGCTGTGTTTTATTGCTTTGAGGGACAACGGTGCAGAGCAGATGCTATAATAGTTTTTTTTTTTTTTTAAACTCTTGTTTCCTGAGCTTTGCTCTTGGATTTGTACTTGAATCTCTAGTGACTGTATTCTTCTCTGTATCTTAATTGGGGTGGGAAGGGGGATCTGTGTAAACAAATCGCATGTTCTCTTTGCCATGGAAGTAACCCAAGCCACAGATGTGACTGTCATGGTGGTATTTCTGTCCAAAAAGAGGATGCATGGTGAATAGTTTTTTGAGAAATCTGTTATCAAGCCAAGAGTTGAATGAAGAGGAAAGCCAAGAGTTGAATGAAGAGGAAATTAGAGAGTCTGCTGATCCTCTTCCAAAGTGGCACTAACCAGGAATTGAGAGATTCTCAATTTAAGTAATAAATAGTTTAAAAAAAAAAAAAAAAGAAAAAACAGACAAATAGTAAAAATTAGATTCATCTCTTGAGTTTTTGTTTAACAGGTTAATTTGGGCATTAAAACATTTTTAACTATTTCAAATTTAACCTCAATGTTACGGTGAATTCCATGGAAACAGTCTTGTATGTGTGTTATGAGAATCATGTATTCTGATTTTCTGGCTTTATAACGTTGGTATCTATCTCTAACCTAAAGACAGAACACTGCATGTTTATCTTTTAAAGCCTAAGCAAATTTGGGATTCTTTTGTGGTCATTGTTACATTTGCAGGCTATTGAAATAATTCAGATTTTTATAATGGTTAAAATCATTTGGTTAAAAGATTATCAATGTATGATTATTTCTGAATTTTATTTCTGAGAAGAATAACCAATCAAAACAGCTCTTCTAGCATTTTTGTGGCTGAGGATCACCTCTCCATGCACAGCTCTGTTCCATCTCTGTTATGCATGGTTTCATGTTGTCTGTTTGCAGATTTGAATGTGCAAAATCTCTGTATATTAAAGATTGTTTGAAGACTAGAAGATATTTGTTGCTTTTGAGCCACCAACAACTGAATCTTCCTTTTTAATGGTTAAAGGAGTGGTTTGTTCCTTTCACTGGGATTTTCCTTTTCAGTAAATAGCTTATAATAGTTATGCAAAATAGGAACTGGCTGCTTCTGTTACTAATATCCAAAACCAGACAGAGTTTGACTGGAGGAACAAGGACTGTTGATACTATTTAAATGGTTAGATTCTTGATATCTGGCACAGACCCACTAACCGCTTTACTTCCCTTCTGCAATAGAAAATAAGGAAGATGATATAGATCTCTTTTTAAGCAAAGCAAAGTTTCTTTTATGTGATATTTTTGTCCTTTTCATTAATGAACCATTGTGTTATAGAAAAGGAAGCAACAGGAAGATGACAAACTGGGGAGCTGAAGGGGAACAAAGATGCCCTAAAGAAGTACCGCCGTTTACTACTCTTCTGTCTCTAAGAACCATCACAAGCTCTAAGTGAACAAGTGTGTCCTAGTTCAATCTTACCATTAGCATAGAAGGCTGCCTGTATTGCCTGATTTCTACATGAGTCTGATGGGATCTGAAACAACTGAGGGAGAATATTGTATCACAGATTTTCTTTTTTTTTCCTTTTCTATTAATGGCAACACTTTCTTTTTTTAAGTTATTCCATTGATTTGTGTAATGCTGACACAAACAATAGTTGCTGTCCTCATAACAACAATACAGTTTTAGCCTGGACTGTTCAGTATACCCATTTACCAAGTTTACTTGTGGAGAGAGATAGTTATTTCCCATTCAGAGCAAGCATGAGTCAAAGGCAGTTGCCTTTAAGCTCATAGTGTTTGTAACCTTATTCCTCTACTTAACCATTTTGTTACTTTTTGACAGCTTGACTGATTACTCTTTTGGTCATGTTAGAATTTGGATTTGAGTGATGACAGTTAAATTTACCGTGTTGCATCATCCTTGCAAAACACTCTGAACCGTGCCCACCTTTGTTCTCAAAAAAATTTAAATCATACTGGTCTATGAGAATCTGAGATTCTTGTGTAAACATAAACCACAGAGCTTCAAAATCACTAAAATGTTGGGCAGGAGAACCTGCAAATAAAGTTGGAGTTTGAGCTGTGGCAAAAGTGTAAGGTAGTTGAAATTATCTTTTAAGAGCAGTCATCTTTTATAGCATTGTGAGCCCAACTGTTAAAATACTGGGTTTCAGTGAACAGTAAAGCTAGCGTGCATGTCTGAATGCTAATTTTAAGCTTTTTTTTTTTTTTTCCCCATTGATGGCTGTCTAGGAATTCATACTATTTTTTCCCAGAAGAATTTAGGGCATTTCAGTCACAAAACAAATAAGGTAGAACTTGTTTTTCAGTCTTTATCCCACTGCTTTTGTGAATAAGTGGCACTGCCACTAGGAGCGTGTTCATCTGTCCTGACAGTGCGTTATTGCAACTGCTCTCAAATTTGTTGAGAAGGCCTGCAACTATTGAAGGAGATGAAATCACCAATTTAATTCTCCCCTGTTCCTAGGCAGCTACAAATTTTAACTTGCTTATTATTTTAAGGTGATGAATTTGAGCTTTATTTCAAAGGTAGCATTTGGGCTCTGAGAGAAGTTCTTATGTTTCTTCTTAGGTTTCACAAAAAAATGTTCATTTGTCAGGGCTGCATTTTGCAGCTGCCTCCTTAGTGATGTAGTTTTTCTGAATGTGTCAAATGCTCCTTGTTCTTTTTCTGCCTCTTGTATCTAAATGAAACTTGTCTGGTCATACTGTGGTGAAAGAGATGGGAATTAAGATTTCCCTTGTTTTTTAAATTATTCTTCACTCTATCATTCTTCAAAATTTCAGTATTTGTAAGCACTTATTATTTTGCTCTGTAAATGAAGTGGGCTGATTGGAAGTGTGAAGTACTTTGTCTTGTGAAGAGCAGCTAATTCTCATCTGCTTGTGAAACTTTTGCCATTGTGCTCTTTATGGGTTTTAAGGTTTTTTTAACTCATTTCTTCTTGAGGGTGGCAGAATTGATGTAATTTGCCCTCCTTCCTCACCATTTATTCTGTCCTACAGTTTGAAGCAACAGGTGTGTCAAAACCTTCTCTGTTTTGAACCTAGGACTGTAGACCACCATGGTATTTTCCAGTTCTCATGCTACTAGACAATTGTAATTGATTATATTTTCCAAAGCAGAGAAATGTTGACCTGAAATGCAGCAGAGAGAAGGAATACTTCAGATTCCTCCAGAAGCTCCTTTTAAGCTAGAATCAAAACTGTGCAAGGCATTTCTAGTTTATTTTCATATATAGGAGGACATGCATGGTGGCTGAAGTACCTTCCGGCAAGATGCCAGAACCATATGGTCAGGATTATTGCTTAAGTGTACTTCTGTATTAAATATTTGAAAGTGTTCTTTTGCATCCTTCCCTGTGCTCTCATTGTGTAGCCTTAATGAGGAATGAACCTCAACAGCCTTAACACATGTGATAACTCTTATTCCTTCAGAGTGACTGAAAGTGGTAGCCCTTGGGAGTCCTTCGAGAAGCATATTCTGTATAGCAAAGCCTCTCTTCAGAAGAGTCTTCCATGTGCAGTTGTCATTGGCTGAATAACAGTAAAATAAAATCTCGAATTGTAAACCTTACTTGAATTTCAAGCATTGGCTGATAGACCTTCTTTGAATCATTATATAGAAGCAGTGCAGAGGATACCAAACTTACAAATTAAAATTCGTGTTCATTTTGTGCTAATGCTTAGAAAATCAATTCCCTGAGAGGGTTAGTATTTTGTCCTTCCAAGGAGCACTGTTGTGGTGAAAGCTCTGCTCCAGGAGGGGAGCTTTGGGTAAGTAAGATCACTGAGCAGTTTCCTCCCCCTTTCTGTCTGATCACGTGATCACGGTGTGTTGTCCATTGGACTTTTCTCTGTGTGTGTTTCTTTTTTTTCCCCCTCTCCTAGCTGATATTTGTTTCTTGAGAATTAGTAGCCATGTGGTTCCTATCTTCACAGATAGCTTTTTTTTCTGAATATTTTTATGCGGAGTTCATGCTGTTTTGTTATTCTCGATGTATCTGTCTGCTTGTGGAATTCTATTGAATTCTATCTTCTGCAAGAGTGTTACTTATTGACTTAGCAGAAAACAGAGTTCTCGCTTGGAGAGCTTTTCTGGCTGCAAGTGCAGTCAACAAGCTCTAAGAAAACTTATGTACAAAATGTTGTCTTCAAACAAGAATTAAGTGGTATGTTTTTTTTCCTTCCTCCCCCTTGCTTAGGCAATCCTCAAGTCCCTAAACAAAGAAAAGTAGTAGTGTCGTGGTTATCCTGCTTGAAGGGAAAGTATGATGCAAGGCTCTGCTGATGGTAACCAGAGCCCGATGAACAGAATGTGTTTACAAGAAATAACTGAGGAGTGTGTGTGTGGCAAGGGGTGAGTGAAACAAGGCTTCAGTGTACTACACCAGGCATTGTTCAATGCGGTTTGAATTTTCCAAGGATTTTTTTTGAATGAGAGTTAACTTAAAAATGATTTTTCTCAAGGGCGCTCAGAAAAATAGTTCTGACAAATCTGAATCTGTACTTATTGTGAACTTTTTTCAAAAGAAAATGCTCTAGTAGCATTCTTGGAGGCTGTGTGACATGGCATAACTCCAAGGGGCTGGGAATTCATTTTTTGAAGAGTGGTGATGTAGCTATTTCTCTATTCTGCTTGCATGCAAAATCAACCCTCTTTGTTCTGCTCCTTCTGACATTCATTCTATGAAACAGATATAACCCTCGGTATTTTTCCTTGAAGCTCCCCTGACTTTATGGAGTCTTTAGAGTAGCTTGACTTGAAAGGAAGAACTGATTTTTCTTTTTCAAATCCAGGATTTTGTGTTTGAGAGGGATGTGAAACGCAACACTTCTGCTTTTGATGTTTGGGATTTGTCCCTAGTAAGTATCGAGGACAAGAGGCTCAGTGTGTAAGGTGCAGGGCAGTAAGCTCTCTTGGTGCAGATTAGCCATGACCTAGGAGAATCAATAGAAACTACAGTGGTGCAGAACCCCCTCCAGCTTGACCTTCGATATACCAGCTAATATGTCAACAGCTGCACTCAGAAGTAAAAGCCTTGCATGGTTGTCACGAGTGGTTGTGAGCAGCTTCAGGATTTTAAAATTCTATTTTAACCCCTTTGACTTTGTTTAGCTTCTACCTTTGTTACACTGCTGTTCAATGAAGCCAGTGTAAGCATTCATCTGATGCAAGAAGAAAAATCCATTCAATGTTCTTGCTTTTTCTTTTCTAGCAGGCACTATACATGAATCCTTGTCTGCCCTTCCTCCCTGTCTGTGTGATTTCTGTAAGGGTTTTTGACAGTGTGCTCTGGCTTTCTAGTTTAGAGGTCAGGCAGTCTCAGAAGCAGTTTTTCTCTCCCACAGTAGTAGCATCTCTTGCTATGCCACACTGATTAACTTCAGTTCATACAACAGTTCTTACTTAGTATTGCATGGCTACTTCTGTTTTAAATGAGTGAGTGGATGGATGCAGTTGGTACAGAAAGCCAAAGCTGACACACATATTTTTGGTAACAGTCAAATTTAATGCACCTTAATTCAGGCTTCCATCACAGGCCGTAGCTGACTCCTGGTCTCGAAGTTTGGGGACAGGTCATGCATCAGGCTGTGTCAGGCTGCCAAGGAGATGGTCCTGAAAACTGCTTCTGAAACTAAAACCCTCTAATTCTGCAAACTTTCAGTAAATTTTAGAAAGAGGAGAAGGGAAAAAAAAACCCTTTCCCTTGCGGAATTTTTATTAACAAATGCATGTCCCGAGGGAGGGGAAATTCTTACACTGAACTCAGAGTTTTTTGTGTGCATTAAATTAACACTTCGGGTAGTTAAATGATGGTGGAAAAATGTGCTGAGGACAGCTGATGGAGCCTTCATGTTCATTGTGAAACTTAAAATTTACAGTGTATTTAAGCTCCTCATTGTTCCATGTTGCCTTTTCAGGGGGTTCAGAGTAACTGTTTACCAATACAGGAAACATAAGAGTGAAGCTTTTCTTTTTGCTGTCTGTGTGCATCTCCCAGCATTGTTTTTCTCTCAGATTCATTTTCCCTCTTATTTGAGATGGATGGAGTTGCTTTCCTCTGAAAAGACTTTCAGATACTCATCTTTATGTGGACTCGGTTGTGAACAGAGGAGAAGTCAGAAGGGGAAAGAATCTGGAGAAAGGCATTGCCAAGGTGAGAGGGAGCTCTTGGCAGTGCCTATCAGGTTATTCTAGTCTTGTAGAGAGAACTAGGCAGTACAGGGAAAGCAGCTCTCTGTTTTGCAGGGCTCTTTTACAAGGTTAAGGAAGAGCTTTGAAGGGATCTGCAGGGCTGCAGACATTCTGTTTGGCTCTGCAGTACAGTATGTCTGTGCAGGTACTTTTGATTTTTATTTATTTAGAGTACCAGATTTCAAATGCACAGGCTAGATCTATCAGCACTGAAACCATTTTGACCCCTCTGAAGGTACATTGACCTTTCTTCTGCAAGGTCCGGATTTCCATTTCCTCCTCTTTCTGCTTTGGGGGTGTAAAATGTGAATGGTAGCATCTTGAACCTGATATTTTATGCTGTCTGATTTGACTCTGAAGAGCCAACCTGTGAACAATTTCACAAGTCCTGTGACTTTATATAATGTTGAAAGAAAGCTCTTTTGCTTTGAAAACTGGAAAGGTAAACAGTGAAGAAGAAAGCCTTATAACCAGGCATACAAATACCCTTTCTTGTTTGATTTTGCTGTATTGTAATAAGCAGAAGCTATAGAAAGGATTTTGTTACTCACCTAACTTCCGCTTGTTGTGAAGTTCCTTCCTCTAGCGATGTGACAATTTTCCCTTTTCTATGCCAGTTACATGGTTAGATTGCAAACTCCATACTCCTCAAAGCTGCAAAGTGCTTATTGTCCTTAGGAAAGGTAGCTGTAGATAAAGTCGCTGCTGTCTCACAGGTTTGGCTGCTGTTTCTGTGATGGTGTGAAGATTGGCTGATAAAAGGCCTGTGGCGTGGATTCATGACTACAGGAAAGTGTCATCCCCTGGGCCCACGATATCGGGCATAGTTATGCTGTTGGAAAACCCAGCAGTGAGTTTCTTGCATTGGAGATCAAACCTGCTCTTCCTGCTTATGAATAATGGAGTGTTGCCAGGCTTTGCTCTGAGGTGAGTGGGATATTTACTGCCTGCCCCCACCACATCCACATTTCTAGCATGTGGCTCGCACTCCCAGAAAGACTTGACTCTCTAGCCCCTGGTAGAAGCCTGCATATGCAGGAGACAGTTGAATGAAACAGGGGTGGTAATCGTGACAGCAGGTGTGGAGGGGAAGAAAAGTCTAGTATACTAATCAGATATGTTTACTTTTTCAGGAAGTAAAGGTGCATGAGATAGCATCATTGATTCTGTTACCAGTCTTCCTGTAAGAGTATTAAGTGTGTGTGTATGTGTGTGTGGCCTGGTAGTGTAAGCATCTAGTAAGTGGACAAATCCAAGAGTTAAGCAATCATGTGAATTTTTTGTTGGTGGTTTTTTGGCTTTGCCACACTGCTAAAACTTACTTGCTCTACAGCCAGTGTCACCAGCACTTATTTTTAAGGAGTTTTGAGCTTTTTATCTGTCCAGCCTCTAAACCCTGATAGGGCAAAATATAGGTTGGAAGCCAAGCAAAAGTGATAAGGAAACAATTTTCTCCTTACTCTGTGATTGCCAGTTTATCTGTAAAAACCAGTCTAGTCCAGGTGAGAGCAGACAGCTCTGAGATTGTGCAGGAACCTCTTATATCAGCTTATTAATAGCTCCCAGTGATCACAGTTACTGTGTATCATTACCAAGAAGAAATACCTTAATGGGCAGCACTAATGTGCTAGTGCAAGAAGCTGTGCTAGACCCAGCTGTTCTGTGACTTAAAGCACATAGGGAGGAAAATATTTTGGAGGGAGGCCAGGAATGAGTCTGAAGTGATAGGGTTGAAGAAAGGCTGAGGAAAATATGAAAGGATATATTCCAAAGGACATATGCCAAATTATCCGCATAGTGCAATAGGAATATTGCTTTGCTTTAGAAGAGAGTTGGCAGAGCACAGGGAGTGGGCACTGTTGAGATGAAGGAGCAGATGGGTCCTTGAGAAGAGAGGGTAGATCATAAAAATGAGTTTACGCATGTCATTTTTGAACTTGCGCCTTTAAAGTGACAGTGGAGAGACCAGACACCTGTTCTTTATCATCACTTTTTAAAAAATGTAAATAAGCATAGCTGTCAGTTCTCTGCTAAAATTCATGTCAACTTTAAGAAATATTTGCTGGTGTGTATTTCTTACACAGATGGGAGTTAGAAGGGAAAACTGAAGGTTTCTGCTAAGGGCTCTCTACTCCCTTCTACCAGTCTATTATGATAGAGGCCAATTTAGGAATTGATTGATTTTTAGAAATTTGGGGCTTGTTCCTTTTATGCACGTACACACAAGTTCCCATATCCCCAGCTGAACTGCTGCTAATGCAATTCTGGGCAGTCTCTTTTATTATGGAATAAAAAAAATTGGTTCTGCCTCCTTCCCTCCTTCCTGGTTCTACCGGGAGGGAGGGAACTCTGAGCATACTTGGAATGTGCCTGAGTGTATGCTGCAGAACTCCCAAGTACAGTTAGCGGTCAAGCTTGCACTGAGGAGCACTCATCAAGCACGCTAAGCCACTATTGTAGATGGAGCTGCTGTGAACCACTTTACTTCAATGTTATTTTTTTCACCCTAGATGTAATATGTGCACTAAGCATTTAATTTGTCTTGGGTAAGTAAAGCAGGAGGCCTGGGGGCACTCGGAAGTCTAGTTGTTGTGACGCTAACTCATACTTGACAGGGACGGGTTTGATGCATTTACTTTCAAAGCTTGAATAGGGTCTGGGGAGCAGCGATCTGCAGGGAGTTCTGAAGTCTGCAAAATGTTGGCACCAAAATAGTGTTGCCAGTGTGGAGATAATGGTTGTAATAACAAAGGAGCTCAAGTGCACTGCGTAATATTGCCTGTGCTGGAAGCTCTCTGCGTTTCATATGTCAGTAAGTTTAATCTGAGAAGGCTAAAACTGTTTGATTCCTGATAAATACCCAAAGATCAGATGATATTCTGTATCAGTATCATGAAAGCTCTGTACCTGCAGCTGTGACCTGATCCTAGAGATTAGATGCTTTATTTAGAAATAAGTAAACTTAGAGAGGTAACATCTCTGATTTGAACTAAATGGTACAACTGGAGAACAAACAATTTTTGGCACTAATATGTTTCATTAGGTCTCATACAAATGCATACACTTCAGTCTAACCGTTGGTATTTCTTTACAGTTTTGTAAATGTCATGATTTGACTTTATTTTGCACCTCCCTAATACTTGACATATGTAATACTTGATATTAAGAAAGAAAATTTCATGATAAATTTGTTCAAGTCCTAGGGAAGGCATTTCTCTGAGTCATGATTTACGGATCAGTATTTTCACCGAGGAACCTATTCATAACCGAGTTAGTGATAAGAAGTTTGGTGCTGTTCCACAGAAGACCACCAAGTGTTTGTTACACAGACCACCAAGTGTTTGTTGGAGTTGGAATAGGTAGAAGCAATAAAGCAGGTGCTTAGCTGTGACTTCAGCAAGGCGATACTGTGCTTATGTTAAGCAAAGCTTCCACCTATGGAAACTAGTAAACTGGATTCACAAGGAAGAAAAGTGATATTGTTACTGGGATGCTCTGGTGCTCTAGAGAATGGGACTTATTTTGTGTGTGTATGCTGGCAGACTTTAAACAGCATTTGTAATAGCACATCTGAACGGAGGTTCTGAAGAAGCAGGGGATAAAAGTTGATACCAGTCTTGTCAATATGTTTTCCTTTATGCTGATGTGTTCTTAAGTGCGGTACGTACCTTTTAAGAATCAGGATAGAAACTACTAAAGACATGCCCTTAATTTTTTTTTGACCAAAGGAAAGTTTTATGGAGACTGTCATGCATATTTTAATCCAAATATGGTGGAGTTGCAACATTTTCATAACCTCTGGTATTTCTGTGAGTTTCTGGAAAAAGTATCACACAGTCATATGGGTTTAAAATGCTACTGCATTTACTGTGGATACATAGTATTATAATTTTAGATAAGGCAAAATATTCTTGGCACTTCTTGTGATAATGCTTCTTTAGTTGACTCAAAAAATAGAGATTTGCAGTGATTTCATGGCAGAATGACCACAGAAAAACTATTCTTAGTACTAAAGCAGATTTTGATATTTGGCTTTTTGTTCTACTTTTGCTATAAGACCCGCTCACCAGAAATGGTGAAATAAAGCTTTCCTGGCCTAACCTGTCTAATCTCTGTGGCAGGTTAGAGGAGTATTGATTGCTCCTGGAATTGATTTAGAGGAGCAGCTTGCTTTTTGCTTTTGTGATGACTATATAAATTTGTTTGTTCCACGTACTCTTCGGTGTTGTGTTCTAAAGAGACTCCTTTTTGTGCTGCTGGTGTTACAGCCTGTGTGTTGTCCCGCAAACAGTCTGTGCTAGATGGTGTCCTAAGTTGTGATACAATAAAAAAAGGGTTTTCAAATAACTCTTAATGCTTTTGTATTAAGCTGAAAGTATCTTGCTGTGACTTGCTGTGTAACTTAATGCTCTCCTCATAAAACTGTATCGGTAGCAGCTTCTTTGACTCTGTCTAAATCTGTACTAGATGGATCAGTTTTGTACAGTAGCTTGTACCTGCTTCTACAGCCTCAAAAGTGCCCTTTTTATTTTCAACTAGTAAATACTAGAGGCAGTCATTGCACAAATCTTGTCTTTTTTCTTAAAATTTTGATACTTGAACATTCTTCTTTCTGTCTCTGAAGTTGAATGAAGTTTCTCTTTCTTTAATTATCTTTCGTGATGGTTTGATTTCTCATCCAGGAAATACTGGAGTGTGATTTAGGCAGTGGCCCTCAATGAAGGCTGTTTTAATACTGGCTATATGTTTTAAAAATCCCTTTTTTGAAAGGGAGTTTATGCCAGGCGAAAGTGTGACTTCTAATAACTGTCAGTTCTATTTGGGGAACAATCTCAAGTGCCTCAGAAGCAAGCATGCTTCCACTGTGTCCATTAAGAAACGTTCCAGGATGAACAGAAACTCGGTATTTTTTAATACAAAACTTAACAGTACAGATTATCAGATAAATAGGGGAAGATGCAAACAATTCATCAGTTAATTGTGAGAGAAACAGTTTGTTCTTTTACAGCTCAGTGCAGAGGCAGGAGAATCCAAGTTTTCTGCTCTTTAGTGTGAATGTGTAGTATTTTAGATGTAGTTTTGTTCTTCACCTGTATCTTCAGTAAAGATGTAGGAATCTTATCTTCATCTCCTGAAAAATCCAAGGAGAAGACTGACTCAGTATTTTTTGTCTCATTCTCTTGTTTTAAAGACTTCAGAGCAGAGAGGTCTCTTGCAACCAAGCTTTTTTGGGTCAGCTTTTCAGTTGCTTGACTGAGCAAGACTTCAGTTTGGAAAAACTATTGTATCCTAGTTTTTGCTGTTCTTCTGTAATGGAAAATTGTTAGGAAGGATGTTAGAAGTATCTTCAAACTTCATATCTTTGAAGCAGTGGGGTCTACAGTGGTTTAGTTTCTTGGTTGCAAAAGTATTTGTTCAGAGCATGACTGATAAGGAAAGAATCTCTCAATTTAACTTGAATAGAAAAATAATATGATTACTTTTGTGGCCTTGGTGGGTAGCTGGGATGAAAGAATTTGTTTCACTTGTGTCTGTAAGAGTATAAAACTTTTACCTCATGAGTTTATTTTTGATCCGTACTGGATCCTATGGCAAGGTTTGTAGTAAGCCAGTGGTTCTAAGAACTGCTTTTTAGGAGCAGGGTAATTTTTTAGTATTGCTAAATACTCAAATGCTCTAAATCCCTTTAGGAGTTGAAGATGACAGATATTTAACAAAATGCAGCTCTAAAAGGAGTTAATGTGAAGGACCTGCTTTTAAATGATAAATTACTTCTGATTTGTTTGTGGAGTAGATTTTGTAATGCTGCTTCCTGAAGGTTATCCTAAACTTATAGCAAACAGACTTAACTTAGAGTACTTTTTGCCAGTCTGTCAAGATATATGGATCTCATCTTTGTCACTGATGATCACTTTGACTTTTGTCTTTACATTTCTTAAACTCATAGATTTTTCTTGAGCTTAGTGTGAATGCTATAGTTCTGCCTTTATACTTTGCTGTCAACACCCCCAAATAGCTTGTCTTTAAGAGCCCACCTGTAGCAAGTTCCTATAGGTTTTATTACTGTCTGTTGTTTTTTGTGAACCCCCATGTATAATATTTAAGTTCTTAACTGAATTAGTTTTGTCACTCTGTCACTTTCTTAACATTGACGACCATTCCAGACGATTTGAGTTCTTCCTTTCTTTGAAATTCTTGCTTATATATTTGTAGCATAGTGCTCAGTTACTTAGTGCTATAGCACTTTCTTTAATCAAGGTATTTGAAAATGAGGCTGACCCTTCCCTGTCTCTGAATCTTCATTCAGAGAATGAGTACAAAGCAAAATAACTTTGTCTTCTAAAATGCTGCACAGCTATTCAAGTGCTAAAGGAAGTACTATAAGGCAAGATTTATCATCATAGTTATTTACTGTAATGTGCAAAACCTTAATTCTGTGCATTCTTTGATTAAAAAAATTAATCAAGTATCTTTGCTTAGGTATACAGATTTTGCGTTTATTAGGAATGGCTGGTTTCAGGAAAGTAGTCCTTAGAGTAATTGAGAACTTCCTTTTATTGTCTACATAAACAGATAAGTATCATGTTGTTTAGCTTTTAGCATTTGCTAAATGAAAACAAATTAAGTTACACATATCCTGTTGTTTCCAAAAGAATCTATTTTGAATGTTTGACAAATATGCTTGCTTTCATTGCTGCATATTCTCCGCCACTCATTTTGGGATGGTGTTCCTCATAAAATATGGAAGTGAGATTGCCTATGTAACCAACTGGAAAACTAGCAAAGTAGTTCTATATTTAGTTACTCCGGGGAACTAGGGACCAGTTATCTCCTTGGATATCTTTTAGATTCTGTAGCAAGCTAAGAAAACTTGGTTATTTCATCTTGTTGCATGTTACCTGCGGCTTATTTGGCCCTGGATGAGAACCCATGCTATGCAGAGCAAGAAGGATA
This sequence comes from Crypturellus undulatus, assembly GCA_013389825.1. Taxonomy (NCBI): domain Eukaryota; kingdom Metazoa; phylum Chordata; class Aves; order Tinamiformes; family Tinamidae; genus Crypturellus; species Crypturellus undulatus. The sequence continues at coordinate 401,752 of VWPW01003985.1, read as the reverse complement.
GCAAGGTGGTGGGGAAAATGGCTATTTGGCCTTTCTGACTCTTACGCTATTTAGTTAAGTATCTAACTTTCTATATGCCACTGGGTGAATCTGTGAGCTATGCTTGTTTTTAAGACCCAGATATGTTTATCTAGTTGCACTAGTTGCATCCAAGGAGGGCGTTTGCTAAGAGTTCCCTAACTGTAGGTGTGCCCAACTAATTGCACAAAGATCAAGCTAAGGTGATGGTAGTCACAAAGATCCCTCAAGAAAGGGAACTGACTGCGTAGCAAATGCAGCTAGGGTAAGAAAGTAGAGACTTAAACAGACCAAGTACTCAGTGTGTGGAGTTTAGTGTGTTGGGGCACTTCTGTTTTGAAACACTTTAAGTCAGTTGCATGTAATGGATTTGGGCAGGTGAAATGTAGTAGTGAAAGTAAAACTGATGTCCTCACGATTGCAGTAAGTTAATGGTAGAAAATATTGCTTCAAAAGAACAACATATGCCGTGGCACTTGTTGCTCTTAACTGATTGTTCCTTAAAATAGCTTTATATCTTGCTATCTCCCTTAGGCTTGTTTCATGCAAGAATGCTTTAAAGCTCCTGCAGTCTGTGTCTTCACTTTGTTCTTTTTAACTCTTGCTTTCCATTGTCGTGCTCCCATATGGTTCGTCCTTGCTGGAATAATTAGGAATGACTGATTATCATGAGCCTGTTGACCAAGCTTGCTGGGTGACTTGGTACCTGGAAAATGGAGGGACAGCGGTAGGGCCTGTGTCTTAGAAGCCCCCAGCCTGATGGCTGCTTCCTGGCAGGGGCAGATTGGGGGGAGCGGCCAGCTGCTGCGCGGAGCAGACGAGGCAGTTCAAGGGATGCTGCTGCTGCTGCAGGTCCGTGTGGGGGCATTGCTGTGAGTCCTGCTCAAAGCAGAGCCTCTGGAATGAGGAGGAAACCAGCCACTTAAAGCCTTGTTTCTGCTGGCAGATCAGGCTAGTAATGGAACTTAGCTCTCACTTTTCTTCAGTTAATGTCTAGAAAAAAAAGAGATCATGTTGCTGTCATTACTGTCCTGTCTTCATTCCAGAGCCTTTGAACAGCCTGGCAAAAATGCAGATGTCACGAGTTTGTTCTTCCATGTAAGATTAAAAAAAAAAAAAAAGAGAGAGAGAAAAGGAGAAGGGGAATGAGAAAATGGAGACTATAGAATGTGTGTAGAGATTTCAGTAGTGTTGGGAACTTTGCTTTTGTAAGGAAATGCCAGAATCCTCAATGCAACACTGGAAAAATAAATGGGGTAGAACTTTAACAGTACGGAAAAGCTGGGTGTTACTGTGCATTTGGCACTTTGTAGCTTAATCTATTAGCTTTATTTTCTGAGTAGTTGGAGTAGATGTCTAGAAAATGCATTCCTGCAAATTTTTTTTCTGAAATTCTCTCTTTTTTTTTTTTTTAGATTTTTTTTTTGTTTGTTTTTCTCAAGATGGAAAATAACTTTTCTTGTGGTAAATTAGACAGTTTTCATTGGTATGCCAAGTCATTCTTTATCATAAGACACTTTTTTTCCAGTAAGCAATGCCTTAATAGGTAGGCCAAGAAGTTTCTCTAGTGAACTTCTGTGATCTTCCAAATTTGAATTCAGTCAGAGCCTCATTTGTCATGGGAGCCTTGTCAACCCACAGATATGCATTTACACAGAAAACTTCAAGGGTTACCACATTCCTTGCATTTTCCCTATCTTATTTTGATAATGCATGGGTTTTCTGTTTACATCTATATAAGCTTTTATCAGTAGCAATTTAATTCAAAAATCATTTAACAGATGAAGGTTTGTTTGGACGTGAGTCACTAGAAGACTAACACAAGAACTTCACAGGATTGCAGAAGGTAGGAGTAAGAGTGAGCCGAACTCTTAAATTTTCTTGTGCTATGGTGAAACTTGGAAGCCTAGGAACTCTGCATTTTTCATGTTGTTATGCATGTCTTCCAACATGAGAAATGTATTTAATATGTTATCTTTATTAAGAGAACTATGGACTGCCAGCACAGCTATTTCATCTTTCTTTTTTCCCCTCTTGTTTTCTTATCTTCTCTCCTCTACCTCCGCAACCCTGCCCTCCCAAAGGAATATGTTTCCATGAAGTTTGGTGGTTCATGTAAATATTTTTGTTGCTGACAAACTTTTCATTCTGCCACTGTGGCATTTAACTTTCTCTAAATACCATGAGGGACCCCTGGAAAAGGAGGAATCCTCTTCCTCTTGCACTGTTCAGTCATTGCAGTGTGAAGTGCTGCAGAAATTGTATGGGCTGGGAGAGCTGCTGGGAAGGAAGCATGCTGAGGAAGAACCTAATGGCACTGCTGTGTCAAAACATTGCAGTGAAAATAAACCTGGTGCACTTCCTACCAGTCCTGCTTTCTGGCAAAAATTCACTACTTGTGCACAGCTCTTGTAAAGTTTCAAACAGGTTGTGTTTCATAATCCATAAGAATACTAGAAACCTGGAAAAAAGGTTGTCAAAACGGAAATAGGACAAATCTCTCACCTCAAGTGTTAAATGTGCCAAGTGTTAAAACATTTTCCTGTGTGTGTATATATTATTTTTTCTCTCTGTGTATCCCCTTGGTTCAGGGCTGCTGCAAGTGGTCTAGGGAATAGCCTTATAGCAATGTTTGGGCTCACACTTCTAGCCTGATGACCTGTATCTGAATTGCTGCCCTAGCTGCACAACTTGGACTCTGGCCATAGTAGCAAGTCCAGCTTGCCAGGTAGTTCCTATTTTAGAGAAGGAATTTCTTATCTTTAGAACTGCTGTTTTGTGCCATGAGTTATTAGCTATGGCTTATTGGTGTTCATGGCTTTCTATGGAGGTCCGTTAACTCGAAGAAGAAAACAGGATCTTGCTGTTTGGATAGAAATGCCAGAGATGATGTAGTTTGAATAGAATTTTGCTTGATAAGGTCTTCAAGTAGATTTGCCATTTGGATGGGATATTAAACCAGCATTTTCAGTGCAACTTCCAAAAGCAATAACGATTATTTGTTAGTTCAAGTATTCTGTGTTCAGATGGGGTTCCCCTTTGCTGTCAGCTTTGTAGTGACACGTGGTTCCTAAATAGGTGCAGTGGTCTGTTTCTCTACCACCTCTGCCTCTTTTGTGCTTATTCCTCATATATGTTGTCATTTCTTGTGAGTTGAGTAGATTAGTATTTACATGGCCCAGTCTTTTGTGGCATTGTGTGTATCACAAGAATAAGTTTGCTTGTTTGCATATTCAGAGTTTGGTATAACAAGACCGTTAGAATTAAGCTCAAAGGTTTTTGAACAGATTTCCAGCTGTAACTAGGCATTTTGTCAATCCTCTGTATGCTAAACCAGTGCAGAAAACAAACCAGTAACGTGAATGACAAGTCTTGTGAAAAGCATGGAAACTAATATTAATGTTAGTACAATATTCCCTTTGGAGTGTTTTTATTTCCTTGGGTGTTTGAAGCCAGGCCTACTTAGCTTGCCTGAAGGAGAAAAGTGGTATTGTTGTGCCAGCAGCAGCTTTGCTTGCTTCAGTGACATTTTATTATCTGTGTATTTCCTGCTTCCCACGCTGTGCTTTTCTTCTCTCTAGTATACAGAAATATATGTTCTTTCTGTTTATGATCAGGGAGAAAGGCATTACCTTCTTTAAAAGGTCACTGAAATTAAGCATGGTTTCTAAAATATGCAGAGCCTGCACTTTGTGCTCATTCTCTCCAAGAAAAGCTGTCGTCATCAGGGATGCAGTTCTCTTTGTATATTTAGGGAGGTAAAAATGTAAAAACTTAACTCTTTAGTAAAAATAACTAGCATTCTATTTCATTTCTGAAGGAATGATTTCATTAAGAGAACAAATATTTAGTTTCTCTAATTGGAAGTACGTATTCATATTGCTGGGCTGTCTGGTTTCTAGATGCTCTTGAGAGCTTATTTCTGCTGGCACGGAGCTTTAGGGTATTTTGTGTGTATTTTTCTTTGTGTGTGGGGGGGGTGTGTGTGTTGTGTGTGTGGGTTTTTTATGATCTCTGCATCCATGAATTTGCTGTAGAAATAATTCCAGGATTTCTTTTCCCTTCCTCCAGAGTCAGACACAAGCTAAGTACCCAAGTTCCTTTTCTGCCCTTAGATATAAGCGTTCTGGTTTTACAAAGTAAACAGTATCTCTTATTTTCCCTCTTTCTGCAGAACATTTCCTTACGTCAGAGTGGATATCAAATCCTGAATGATGAGTCCCCCGCTGCCACTGTTCCTCTACAGTGTACCAGATGAACCATTTTCTTCTGACAAAATTCTCTTGACTTGCTCCTGGAAGATCTGTATTACTGTGCAAAACATTCCTTTATTTCAGCTCTCATTACACCCTCTTCTGTAATTTAACCTGAGTAAATGTGGACACACAGAACTATCCTGATTAAGAAGTGGGAAGCACTGCATTTAGTTTGGCAGAGAGCTCTTCTGATATTGTACCAGCAAACTGGTAGAAAGTGATTTTTGAGAACACCACCTGTGTTTTTCTTTTTGTTTGTTTGTGCTCCTTTCTTTTACATTCCTGTTTTCCCACACTCCTTGTTATGGCAGAGGTCTTCAATATATGGTTCTTTTTATTTATTATTTCAGTTCAAAATGATCTGTAAGAGTTGCTCTTGGGTATCTAAGGTCTTTAAAGGGATACCATGTATCCCTCTGGTGGGAAGGAGGACAAGCAAAAAGGGACATGTGAAATAAAAGCTCATGGGAGCAGAATCTTGCCTGGCTTTTTTATCCTCTGCTAGTGTTAACTCTTCTCTAAGGAATGACTTATCCTAGATCTAAAATAAATGAAAAAAAAATAACTGCAGAAAACTAGTAGAGTACAAGATGGCAGTAAAACCTATTAACATGTAGGGTACCTGGGCTAAAAAATCTAAATTAAAAGGGAATAGAAAAAACACTTTATCAACTTGAAAGTGTTTAATGTGAGAAGATATAGGTGCACAAATGTATAAAAGGAGAGCAAGAAGTACAAGGTGCTGCTTGCTATTCAGAAAGCTTGTAAAGTGTGGTTACCAGTGAATCACTTCTGAGTACTAAATCATTGGGCAAGTCTTGAATAATTGTTATAAGACTTCCTATCCCAGGCTCAAAAAAATCTGCTCTGTTCTGTACTGTCATGGTGTCAAGGGTATTTCATTAGCCCATAAGTCTATTATTAATTAAAACATTACTGAAAAACAATGCAAGAAGATATCTGAAAATCTAGAAGTGATTTTGTTCTGGCTAGTACTGTTGATATCAGTGGTTCTTACTCCCTGGAATAAAATGAGGCTTAAAACAAAATCAGTGTCTTCTATAATGAAGCGTAAACTCTGCAGTATACAAATAACAGGAAGTTTTTCTTTGCCTGAAGCTGATTTCATAATTGCTGTTGTTCTTCCCCGTGTTCAAAACTAATCAATAGACCTGCGTATGCAGCTTTGGCCTTCCTGTGACCAGGCAGAGGGAGGCAAGCTGATTCTCTAACTTGTCCCTTTTTGTTCATGCATTACGAAAGTCATTCTCGTGATTGTATCTGGAAAGTGTTTAAGTTTTAAGTCTGATTAAAGAGTAACTCCCTTATAGAGAAGGATTTCCTAAACAAAACAAAAACCTATTGCTGCTTTAAGTTATATTGGATGTTTGTTACCATTCATTCTTCTGGCTTACATCTACTTAAGTACGATCTAGCAGTTCAAGAAGTTCCCATGTGTGTCCAGGGCAGCTTGAATGCTGGCTTTAGAAATGTGTCTGCTGTCATTTGAGGTAGCTACAGCTGTAAGAACTCCCTTGGTACTATGGAAAGCAGCTGATACGGCAGGAAAACCAGTCGTGCTGTTGTGGAAATGATGTTCCACCAAAACTTACTTTCGTGTGCCCACTGAAGCTGGCTGAAGATGTGTTCCAGTTTCTGCAGCTGGGGACCTTCCTGCCCTGTGTGAACAGGTTGGGGAGTAGCTTTCTGTGATTTCGGCATCATTCCTTGGCAAGGGCCATCCCAGTAGATGTCCAACACTGGCTTTGTGGCCAATGTTTGTGGGTTGTTTTTTTTTTTTTTTTTTTTTAGTGTTGCCTTATGTTGCTGCTAAAGGGGTCATAAGTACAAGAAATGATAAAATTGGCTGGGTTCATGGCTTGAGAAGTAGTACAAGATAAAAATAAGGAATGCTTGTCACTTTTTTGGAAGCAAATTTGGCCTTCTCATTTTAAGACATGGGTATTTTCAGGTGCAACTACTGCTGGTGGTAACTGCTTTTTGTAATATGAGTGGTCTAAGTTTTGAGCAAGGAATGTGGAAGCCCTTGTGAAATACAAGCTCAGAACACTTTTTTTTAATGTGTATATTACTGTGTACAAGTAGAGCTGAAGACTTTCAAAACTGTTGTTAAAGAACACCACTATAATTTGCTTCTGTTTGTGCCCCAGCTTGACTGCAGCATGTGATCATCTTAGAGATTCAAGGAAACCAACTCTAGTTTCTTAAGGATATATCCTCAAGAAGAGTGAAGACACCAAGTAATGTTGCTAGGGGCTGGAGAGAGTACCAAATCTAGAAAGTCACATTGAGTAGCTAGGAAAGGTAACCCTTGTGGTCGAATAGGCCCTGCTGCTTGCCAACCTTCTCCTCCCACTTCTATTTCAAAAAAAAAAACAAACAAAAAAACCCAAAAACCCAGCCCCCCATAAAACTAAATATAAATTTTGTTTTTTAGCACTTCTGTGGATTTAGGGCATTTTAGCTCTCTTGGAATTTTCTCTAGCGTTTTATTTTCCAACTTTAGTCTCAACATGTGAATAATATCCAACAGCAGAAAAGCACATGTTTTAGAGACAGTGATAAAGATTAGGTCACCCGTACCTTATCATTTTTTCCTATGCAAAATGATAAATTAAGTTCCTAGTGGTCTGTGTTTTCTAATACAGCTTTCAAAATTGCTTTGAACTAAAAAGTATACATTAAGTACTAAGAATTAAATATTAAAAAAATACTTGCTTTGAAATGTTGCCTGGTGGCTCTAAAGCTTCTTTGCTTTCAGAGTTTTTAACATTATGTTTATTTCAGTGATTTTTCTTAGACTCTTCCTTTTTCCCTTCCATAAAATTCCTTTGTTAGACTTGCTTCCTTTTTCCTCTTCTTCCACCCACTTTTGAATCTGTTGGTTAATTCAAAATAAATGTCAGATATTTTCACATAATCTTTATGCCACATTCTTTGAAACTAGACAATATAGTAAATGAGGGCAGACTAGATTGTCTCTCCTGAAGCCATGGCTGAACTGAAATACTGTGTACTGAGGTATTCTAAACTCCTTGTGAGCTAAGATTACAAGGCGTCATTTCTGGTGGCCTTACCTTAAATACTGCTGCTTGTGTAATTCTGCTCTCTGTCCTAGTTTAACAGAAGTCTTAAGCAAGAATATGGTAAAGTGGCATTTAGGCTGCAGCTCAACTATTAATGTGGCTGTGTGCGTCACAACTTGAGGAATTTTGACAAGTCAGATTTACTTGTTAGTCTAGAAATAGCTCTTGAATTGTTAGCCTGTGCAGACAAGGAGGATGGTTATGCTAAGTATTGCCACTCTGACTCCCCATTCCAGTTTGTATGATAAGGCCCAATATTTTCGTCCATTTTTTCCCATATAAAGAAAATGAAGTAAAAAGAGTATGGTGTGTGCATGGTGGGGTGGTGGTGGTTTGTTTTTGATCCAATGGCTCTAACTTTATATGGCTGTCATGACTGGCCTAAAAATTGAAAGCCGAAGTAAACTATACCTGGCTTATTCAGAACAAATAAGCTGTTCAGAAGAAAGAAATACTTGAACTTCTGATGGGTAATTTTACTCCCTCTGAGGCTGATGAGTAACTCTTGTTTCTTATCCTTGCCTCTCTTTCAGATGAAACAAACTGTTCCGGGACTAAAGTACCTAGAAAAGTTCACTTCGGTTTGTTCCACAGAATCAAGCTTTGAGGTTTGAGACGCTCGGTATCTACAGATAACCTGTTGATCTCAAACTTTATCCATCAGCCTTGAAGTGAAAGGACTAACTGATAAAAGTAGACACTTCAGTGCATGGTTGCGGTAAGGAGTTAGGGATGATCTGAAGGAAGAATGAGAAGGATGAGGAAAAAAGGCAAATGATGCAGTTGCCTTAATATGTGTGTATATTGATACCTCACCTCACTGTTCACTTCCTTCATCCTTCCCCCTGTTATCTGGCCTGCTGAGGCTGGGAATCCACTTTATGCATTTGCAAAGGTGGGACCTGCTTAAAATTCTACATAAAAATGGCGTTCTATGTAAAAAGAATGAGATTAGAACAGTCTCAGTAATCAATAAAAGTGGCCAACAGTCACAGTCTGGATTATATGGTACTTTAAACTACTACAGAATGTTTATTTCTCTCTACTTTTGATTTGACTATGCATTTGATTTATGTAGCCAACACAATGATGCATCATAATGAAGTGAGACCGCTCTGAAAACAGCAATCCCTACCTTAGAAAGAAGGTTGTTATCCTATGGGGACAATGTTATAGTTGGATAGCAATTGAATAAGAGTAGATGCGTAAGATATCAGGTGCGAAGAAGAATCGCCGCTGAGCAAAACTGAGGTCTGCATCAGCAATGTATGAAGGCATAAATAAAACCTGTTATTTCAGACTGACACAAGGAAAGGAAATGTAGCTACCTTAAATCTCCTGAGCATTCTATGGAATAGCCAATACTAAAATATTCTTTGCTCTTTCCCAACAGTCACCTACGTCATATTGGCAGTTGTTCTGTTACAGAAAGAGACTGAATTCTGATGAGAAATAGGTGAAGTAAAATCCTGTGCATATAAAAATGAGCTCGGTATGGGTATGAGTTGTGCACTACATATATACATCTGAACATAAAGGTACATCTGTATATATTTAAACAGCAACTTGTATTGTCTGATACTCCATTATCTGACTTCTATGCTAGGTAGACCCGCAGAGTACCAAGTTAGCACTTACCTATTGAGTAATGTCATACTCACTGCAGCATAGCTTCAGCACAGTATTGATCTCTTTTGTTTGTGAAGCCTGCTGCTTAGTACAAGCATCCAGCTAATGGCTGCATTTTTATTGGAGCTCATTTGTTCATTGTTATTTGGTGCCATGTTGTGTTTTACTTGTGTATATTCTGTCCTTCTTGGATATGTTGTGGGCATTGGTCCTAGCCATGTTTAGTTTTTATGTATTTTTCCCTAATGCATATGACAGTGTATTCTGAAGAAACTCATTCTGAAAGCTCATTCTTTCTGTGTCTGCCCCCATATTTCTGTTTAAAGGGGAGAGAAAAAGAAAAAGAAAAAAAAAAAAGCCTGTGATTTGATTTTCTTTCTAACAGTTGACTTGACAGAATGCTCCTGGGTATGTCCTCATGAATACAGAGGCTGAAGACTCCTTTTCCCGAAATTCTTTGATTTTCTAACTTACTTTGGGATGACTTCTGGCTTATGTTTATATTTAACTTGCAGATCTTGCGAGAAGAGGCTGGAAGCTAATGTTAAAAATAGTGGGGTAATGTGGAAAGAGTAGCAGTGACGTTTTGCTGTTGCATTTTATATACCATTAATGACTTCAGAAAAAGCTCTTTGGCTTTTACTCCAGGTTTTGGCATTTTTGAAAGTTCCTCCATTTCCAAGTTAGTTCCAGAAAATGCTAGCTCATAAAATATAGCAGAAGGGATTAAATTTAGTAAGTTTTCTTTTTTAGCAGTTCACAAGCAATTACTAGGCAGCCGGAAAGTGGAACCTACATTTGTGTCTTTTCTGTTGAAGCCTTTAGAGTTGCAAAACTCCAAGGCTGCTGATGGGTTTGATAGCTATACAAAAGCTTTCTGCACTGCACCTGGTTTATCCCTCATGCTTAGATCACCCTTTAGTTCAGTTTTCTTCCCCTCTTAGGTCCATTTCTATTGTTGGGTTTCTTTGTGGCACTTGTTTTTGATTCCAGCGAACAGTGCACAGTGGGTGACCTCCCCTCGGAAGGGATGCAGATGAATAGGCCGCGACTTGAGCTCTTATCCTCTTCTTGCCAGGCCTTAGCAATGAAGAGGAGGTTTCCCACCTCTTTTTAGAAGAGATTAATTTTAGCAGGCCTGAGTAGGGTAGGACCAGCCTTCCAGATTGCCGCTTTTGAGTGCCCAGAATTATTGTCGTAGCTCAATAAACGTCTGTATTCTGAAAGCTTTCTCTGTTAGTCACAGTACTCTTCAGAAGTGAGGTTGTGGCTGGTGAGTGTGATGCTGCGTTAACGGTTACCTTCTCCCAGCCCTCCACTTGATCCGTGGTGTGGGCTTGGAGGGCAGACTGCACATGGGACTTGGATTGATCCCCAAACATGCTTTTTCTACAGTTGACATTAAACTTAGCTGTGTAAAACTACTGCTTTACCCTATGCCTCCCTATCTGTATTCACACAGGTTTGTGAACAAATGGCACATGTAATAAATGTGCTTCCTTAAAGGGAGGGGAAGAAAAAATATAGAAATAATAGAAAAGCAGCCTTGCATGTGAGGAGAGGAATGTCTAGTGGTGGTGAAATGTGTGCCCTGCTGTGTCTCAATTTTGGGTTGGGGTGGCTTGTTTCTTGTCAGAGCATCAGATCAGTTTGGACTGTTTTTAGTAGCAAATAAATGGATGATATAGTCTTCCACTGTTTTGTTGCTAATGGGTGAGTTACTGGAAAATGGTGTCTTTCAAAAACTTCATGCTGTAGCTGTTGGGTTATGTAGTTCTGTTCAGTGCTGAACTGAAGTTCAACATATGATCTGCATTACTACTCATACTAGTCTTAGTACTAAAATTTGGCAGAATTTTTCAAGGAAGTAGAGGTGTTGGATACAGTCTCTGGCAATCGGTGTTTGTTTCTGTTCCTGTCGAGGTCTGCTTTTCACATGTTATGATTTGTGATAGAAACTTAAGGAGTGGAGCTCTAGTGCAGTTGTCAAGAGAACTTCAGTTAAATGACTGTCCAGATCTGGCAAAACTGAAAAAGGTTAGTTGTGATAACCTCTGAATTTCATACTGTGGATGTGTTTAATGATTACATGTATTAGTAAAAATCATCCACTGTGCGGAAGTCCTGTGAAATTTTTGGCCCTTCAGACTCTATGCTTACTGGGGACAATTCTTTCTTAATAAGAGCTAGCCTTTTTATTAAGGCAGTAAATGGTGAAACTAGATATACTGTCATTGCTCAGACTTGTGAGGATTTGTCTATAAATCCTCATGTTGGAATGGAGAGGGATGGAAGTGGAAAAAATGCAGTGCTTCTTGGAAGCAAAGATCTGTCAAATGCAAGCTTGTTATAAGGTTATCCAATTAGAGGAGCTCCTAAGTAGTTTTTCACACTTCTGAGATTTATTCCATCTGTTTCTGTTCAAAAGGCATCCTTCATGAAAGAGGTAGAAGGAAACTGTTCCCAAATTCTTCAGTGGCTCACTTCTGAATCTGAATCTAAGATTTTTTTGAATCTGAATCTAAGACTTAAAAAAAAAAAAAATCGATATTTAATTCAGTCGCACTTTTTGTTCTCCTCTTGTTCGTTTGTTTCCTCAGACAGCAAAAAGAAATACTTTTACATGCTATATAAAAATCCAAGACACGAAGACTTTAATTCTCTTGTCCTCCGCTCAGTTTCCTTCTGTACCTGTGATAACCTTCTGTTAGGAGAAGGAAAATGAGGTGTAGTGTAGTGTTGCTTCCTTGCATTATACACCTGCAGATCTGATCCAGCAAAATAGTCTGTAAAGGGCATTCCCTTCCACCTCAAAGAGAAATTTAGGATCCAAGAGATTTATATTACTTAATTATAATAGTTCCTATTATTTCCTTTATGTAGAAGCTGCACAGATGACTGCAGCAGCAGTTCTGTTTCAGTTACACCTGGATTCCCAGTGTGTATAACTTCTTAATTTTTAATTTCTCTTATGTTTTTGAATATTTCTAAAATTAAGCAGAAAATGCTTAGCTTTTGTTACTCTTCTGCTATCTTTAAGACATGTGGAAGAGATATGAGAATTACTCCCTCCAGTTTTCCCTTCTGTTACATTTAGAACTTGCAGTTGTGGTATTTCCTGCTATATATGTATATAGATTCTGATATTATAAGGTGAATTTTACCTGTTGATTCAGTCCCTTGCTTTTATTTCAACTAAGAACTCCTGGGCCTCCAGAAGTAGAAGACTCTGTGCATAGCTACTTTATGCACCACACTGCTTGCTTTCTGTGTGGTTATGCGTTTGTCTCTCCTATGGAGAGAAAAATAAGTATTTTCGTTTTAGTCATTTAGAGAGCAAGCCTGAGCTGGAGTGGAATCAGATAACTAGGAACAGGACTTTGAAATGCTGGATGTTTCTGACATTACAATTCACTGGATGTTTTTGATATTGCAGAATCATAGAATGCCTAAGGTTGGAAGGGACCTCTAGAGGTCATCTAGTCCAACCCCCCTGCACACCCAGGGCCACCTAGAGCACGTGGCACAGGACTGCCTCCAAGCGGCTCTTGAAGATCTCTAGAGAAGGAGATTCCACAACCTCTCTGAGCAGCCTGTTCCAGTGCTGACAGTGAGTCATCCTCACTGTCAAAAAGTTCTTCCTTAAGTTCCCGTGGAACTTTTTATGCTTCAATTTGTGGCCATTTCCTCTGGTTCTGTCAGTGACCACCAGTGAAAAGAGGCCAGCCCCATCCTCCTCATTGCCTCCCTTGAGGCACTTATAGACACAGATCAGGTCCCCTCTCAGCCTTCTCTTCTCCAGGCTGAACAGGCCCAGCTCCCTCAGCCTCTCCTCATAGGGCAGATGTTCCAGGCCCCTGATCATCCTCGTGGCCCTGCGCTGGACTCTCTCCAGCAGCTCCACATCCCTCTTGTACTGGGGGGCCCAGAACTGGACACAGTACTCCAGATGTGGCCTTACCAGGGCTGAGTAGAGGGGCAGGATCACCTCCCTCGACCTGCTGGAGATGCTCCTCTTAATGCATCCCAGGATGCCACTGGCCTTCTTGGCCACGAGGGCACACTGCTGCCTCATGGTCAACCTGTCGTCCACCATGACGCCCAGGTCAGACGCCTCGGCAGAGCTGCTCTCCAGCAGGTCGGCCCCCAGCCTGTACTGGTGTCTGGGGTTATTTCTGCCGAGGTGCAGGACCGTGCACTTGGCCTGGTTGAATTTCATGATGTTTTTGACCGCCCAGTTGTCTAGTCTGTCCAGGTCCCTCTGGATGGCAGCACAGCCCTCTGGAGTATCCGCTACTCCTCCCAGCTTCATATTATCTTCGTATCATTCGAATGAACAAGAGCTGTTGTTAAATCAGCTGTTGGAGTAATTGCATGTTTTGTCTACCTGAAAGGGTGGACAAGGGTTTTGAGCGGGTGGTTTGATGTTGTGTCTGAACCCTTAATCCTGCCCTTTTGCAGAAAGGGGCAGCCCCATCACTTTTCCCTCCTGCCCTGGCTCTGCACTTGTCCTGCGTTGTCAACTGGTTGATTTCTTTTGATGACTCAAACATGCTGGCTGTATCTGAGGCATCTGAACTGCACTGTCTGTAGTCATTCTGAATGACTTCTCTTGTTTGGAAGGCCATCAAATGAGAAAACGCCACTGCCCAAGTGTGCACCACAGTACTGCTCCCCTAGCATGATCCACACTATAATGGCAGAGCTACCTGGAGGGGACCCACCACCAAAAGCCTTCTAATGGGTGGCAAACAGTAGGAGTTTTGTGACCTCTTCTTGACTCTCTATCCTGTTCAAGTTTTTCTGGCATATGCAGCATAGATGCTGGATCACTCAACTAGTGTTGAGTCATGATGATTTATGATTAACTTATTCTTTGATTTCCCCCACCCTCTCCTAAGCCAGTGCAAGTGTAATGGCAATATAAATGCCATTGCTACTAATGTGCACTGCGTCTACAAATCATGGAACTGTGTGCATCTTTCTGACATAATAATTTAGGAACAGAAGACTACTTTACACCTTGATTATAAAAACAGAAATTAATTGTTGAAAGAGGTGTCTCATCTCCCCCAGCCTTTCCTTTTGGGCAGAATTGAGTGATAATAGACTTGCAGCTATCTTGAATGTATAGAACTGCTCATGTTTGGTAGTGTCCGCCCTCTGCAGTGGTAGTGCAGACCAACAGGTCCCTTCTGCCTACGTGTGGGAAGTTAAATAGGAAATACTCGCAGAATAGACAGGTCTTCTTGCTTCCTGCTTCTGACTCTTGCTGTGGTGATGCTCTTTAGAGGAGGGTCTTGATTACTCTTGGTGCACTGAGAGTTTTCCCCTTTCAACAGTCAGTACCCAACAATTCCTCTTCTTCCTTGTTCCTTTTCTGCCACTGCTAGTTATACACAACATGGCTTTGTGAATCATGAGAACAGATTAATGTTTTAGAAAGGGTAGCAGAACTTGTCAGCTTTAGAGAGTAATTTTTCCTGCCTCTTTGTTTATTGATTGAAGTGAAAGCTGAGCAAAGAATATGTTTTATTACAGGTGAAGCGGAGTTACATAGCTGTATGCCTGAACTTCTACTGAGCTGCGAGAGCACTATAGCTTTCTCATAAATGTAGGATTCCTTACATGATTTCAAATGTTTATTGTGAAATCTACTGTTTGCAAAATACTCAGAATTGTATGTCATTTGTGGGCTATGCAGCATATCCAAATATATTAAAACAATGTAGGGGCCTTCCACATAACTCATGCTGTTATTCTGAGGAAATAAATCTGGAAATGGAGTAGGAATACACTTAAACTCTTTGTTTAACAGTTTACCTCTACTTAAAAGATGACTTCCTGGATAGCTTCCTTGCCTTAACCTCAGGGTTCTCCATTTCTCACTGCCTGTTGTCAATCAAAAAAGTCTCTAATACCCAGAAATCTCGAATGAAGTAGAATCAGAACTTCTAGCTTATCCCATTTGCTGTATAGACAAGTAGTCTTTCGTAAAGTTAGGAGTAACTAACAGACAACATGTATATGTTAAATATGAACAGCCAGAAACTTAACATTTTTTGCCTATTCCATTCTGAATTTATAAAATGTCGTTTCAGGCTTTGCAGTTGTTTCATTATTTGCACAAATAGTAGCTGTAAGCACTGGCATACGTGCTTAGTCCTAAGTAAGTGTAAACTTTGCAGAGTAGGACACTAGAGTATTTAATTTTATTTGAAGGCTACAGAATATAACTGGCATTTTGGAAATGCTTTGTGTATTTGCTGAAAGTATAGTCAAAAATGCTTTGTGACTCCATATATGGATCTATCCAATTGTAACCTCGATTTTTTGCAGTTTTTTGTGCATTTATAGCTTCCCTTGTATGTGTGGCTCTGCTTTCTCACCAGCCTTATTGGAAGCTTCTATTTTTGTTTCATATACTTAGATATATGAAAGAAATCTACCTTTCACAGCAGTTTACTTAAACTGAATAAAGGAAGTAGAAGGAAAATTGAACTCTTTGCTCTAATAATTTGAGGCAGTACTTCAAACAGCTGTAATCAAACGTTGCAAAGCAAACATCTTTTCAGCCTTTTTCTAGTCACTGGGGGTTTACTTCTTGATGTACTTGGAAACGCCTGTTTCCCTATGCTGAGCAAATTGGCAGCCAAATGCAGCCAGGGTTTTTTTAGAGGATATTTCCTGCCTATCTTGTTGTCAAGAATCGGGGTTCTTGGCATTCTCGGAGCGCGCTTTACTTCCTACAAAACACTTTTGCTGGAGGAGGGTGACATCATTTCCCCTTAATGTAATTGGATTAAATTGCAAAAGTCCTTGTCTGATGCATGGGAAACCCAGCTTCATCTTTCTACAGTGACACAAACTTAGTCATATTTCTTAAGACCTTCTCTTAGAAGCCAACAACTGGGCATTGGGTCAAGAGGCAAGCATACAAGTTAGAGCTACTGCCTTCTGCACTAGGGGTGACTAACGAAGGGATTTTGAACCTATTTGATAGGAAACTAATACTGTGTCTGTTCTTGGGACTGTAAACTGAATGGATTAAAGAGGCAGATATTAAGCACTTGTTGTAACAAACAAGCCACAGATGCAGCCAAAGCCCTAGTCAGCTGTCTGAGTGTACTCAGCTCTGTGAATCCTTTCCTGGAGTAACTAAGTCCTGTAAGGATCTGCTAGGCTTAGTTTCGGGTCCCGAGTTCTTGTAGGCTCTGAGCAGATGTGTTGTAGAGTACTGTGCCACATAGGTTCCAAGTGTTTCCATGTGTCTGGCCCCACAGGCCTTCCTGGAACAGAAGCAGATAAACCACCGAGAGGAGCATTTCTTGGTGCAGCAAGAGCACCTCTTCCCAAGTCATCAACTGATTTAACTGATTTGTACCACATGATGCAGAAAAGCCTCTAATTAGTCAGCTGGATCACGTGATGCACTTTGAAGGTGCTGCCAGTATTCACTTGCCTTTTAGGAAACCATCGCCAGAAGAAAATCTGTCTGGGACTGGCCATTGGCCAACACTTTCAAAGCAAGTACCGAAACTGGTATTAAGCCTTCGTATGGATATAGCCCCATGCTGCTACTCTGTTACATTATTCTCTCTGAGCATATGGTACCTGGGCAAACAGAACTTCTGCATCTCACTGAATTTCTTTTTTAGTGTTTTGCATGAACCTTTTGGAAGAGTTGTGCGTGGCAATGAGTGAAACAGCCTCTGCTATGCTTGGCATGTGTCTCGGTTGGACTATGCTGCTCTGCATGTTAGCCCCGAGATGTTCTCCTGGCTCGCTGCCAGCTCACGGGAGGAGGCAGGAATGGCTGCCCCAGCGCACATGGTGTCCTTGTCACCTCCGGCCCTCTCCTGTACCAGGGTGTTGCATGGGAACTACAGTCTCTGGGAGAGGAGAGGCTGGGGTTCAACGTACATTGGACTGCCAGTTAAGATGTCAGCCATCAAGGCTTTCACTTCTGAGTTGACCCACGACCTGTAAGTCATGTAATATCTTAATTTTTCTGATGATGTTACGCATTGGTAAGTTATTTTGTTCACAATCCAGCTATAGGATAGAAAGCTTTCCCATAATGATGTCTAACCTTATAGCAGCTAAATGTTGAATCTGTGATCCTTGAAACAGATATCCTTAAAAATTTGGAAGATGCAAATAAGAAATAACAGTAGCAGTAAAGTAGTACTTTCTGTATGGGAGTAATGCCTTGAGCCATGGATCAGCTTAGTGTCTTTTTGTGCTAAGCAAAATAATTGACAAAACACTAATTGCTTTGAATTTGTGTGAAGTACAGTATTAGATGCAAGTAAATATGCCAAAGCCAGAAGGATAAGTAGTCTAGAAGACCCAACTAACAGTAATGAAATTACCTACTAACGCTTATCTGTGTATAATTACAGCTCTCCAAACTAAATTAGCACTTGTCTTAAATTTCTCCTGTGTACGATTGTGTCTTGTTACCGATCTGCAGAAGCACTTTAGAAATCTGAATTTAAATCTTGCTTTTTATTTGTCCTCATGACCACCTCATCCTCCCTTTTCCCGATGGTCAACACAGCTTTAAATGTGCAACTAATCCTTTGACCAAATAATTTTTTTGCTATATAAATTATTGAGCTTTTTTTTTCCAATAACTGAAAACTGTCTCTGCATCTTTCACTTTCATTTCTCAGATCCAGTCTTCTAGGTAGACTTTTAATAGAGTGAAATGTGTTGAGCAGGAGGAAAAAAAAAAAAAAGGCAGTAATAACAGGGTTTGTAAGCCAACCTATGCCTTCTCAGGCATATAAAGTTTACTCTTTCCCGAAAGAAAAAGTTGTTGAACACTAGTGATTAGCCAGCTATTTAAAAACAGATATATTCGATTTTTATGTACCTTCCTGTCTTAGAGCTAAAGCTACTCGGAGCTGTTAGCTCACCTGCTGAGCAGTAAACACTTCCTGTCCTCTTTGCAGGAACATGCTGTTGATTTTTTTTAAAAACAAACAGCACAATTATAGCTGGGTAATGAATGTGAATGAGCATTTTAACATTTCATGCGCAAAGAGATCAACAGTGGTTGACTTGGAAGGCCTGTTTGAATGCCTGATAAGTTTGATAAGTAGGCCTATGTCACTCCTTATCAAGTGATCTTCTTTTGAGTAGCAAAGATATTTAGATAAAACTAAAAATATTACTATGATGTTGAAGTGAGGCTTGGACTGTGCACAGACAGGAGGTTGCAGTGTTGCTCCTCTGCCTTTTGGAGGGAACTGGGCACCGATATGAGTGCAGGGCCAGCCTGTGCTGAGTCCCTGTGATGCTGCCTTGTAGCTGGGTTACTACTCCTGTACGTCTTGGTGCCCTAGAAAGTAACAACACAGGTGATGAGTAGCAAATGTGGTGGTGTAGTGATGCTTCCCATGCATCTAGTGTTTGTTTAGTGTCTCTACTACTTGGCCTACAGTCGCCTCTTTTTTCAAGTAAACGGAAGATAGTTGTGCTAAATAGTTTGTTTTTCAGCAATTGGTATTTTTAGATGATAGCCTGAAGCTGTCAAGTTTTTCTAATGTTCCATTTAAATCTTTAGAACGTTTAATTTCTACTAAGCTTTAGCTTTCACACCTCAACGTAATTATTCACAAAAGTCTACTCCTTTTCTGGTATTGCTTAGAGTACTTTTTAATTTGCTAATCACTAAATCTCTCACCTACTTACCTGCTACTTGATAGGCTTTTTCCAAACACTTCCAGCTAGTTTTGGTCTTGCCCTAAGCTCAGCTTTTTTTGTTTGAAGGAATTCCGTGTCAATGTGAGCATCGGGATTTTCTGCCAAGAAGGCCACTCTTCAAACGAAGGCAATTTTGTAAGGTTATGTTAGAAGCTGGAATTTGGTTTCACTGAAAGCACTGAAAGCAAGCTGCCTCCCATGATAATGACATGGGAATGTCATTTAGCCATCTGGTTTGTTCATATGTTGCACCAAATTAACATACTGAAGCAATTTACAGTTAGGAAGTAAAGAAAGGAGTTGGTCTGGTATATTTAGCTCTGGAGTGTGTGTGCTACCTTTTGCGCAGAAGTTGGCTCATAAGGACATAGATTACAAGCCCCCCCCCCCCCCCCCCGACCACTCCAAAGGCCATCACATGTGTGCATGTACTTTCCAAGCACTTGCTTTGAGGTTAATCTTTCTGCCTCCCCCCTTCCCTGTCTGCCAGGGAGATCTGGGAGGCAAGTGGGTCTTCCAGTAATCAGTAAATATTAGTGCTCCTACCCCTACCTTGGCCCTCTGACTCGCCTTGAAGTTTCTGCAGACAATGCCCAAGTCAATCCCCCAAGTTCATACCCAAATTCATACTCAAATTCAAATGGTGTTCAGCTAACATATAGCTAAACTGAACTTTTGCCTTCAGTGGTCTGACAAATTTTTTTTCGCTAAATTTAGTGTGAAAGAACATGGAAGGTAATGGAGCTTAAGAGCACATGCTGCTCAGCTGACAGGATTAAGGGACAGGTGGGATGCTCTTGAAGACTTAACAGGAGGAGGGAGTGAAGCCTGAGGAGACCCTTGTTCTTTTGTCCAACTTGAGGAAAAAAACCTTGCCAGGCTCCTTTGGTTTGCCTAATGAGTGCTTTGCATTTACTGTTCAGTGCACATACTTTTCCTTTAAAATCATCTGAGTAATTTGGGACAGGGAAGAGATTGAAGGAATTTTGTGAAACTTGACATTCTTTGTGTATTGGCAGAACTTTCTTCCTGTTACAATAGCACTTGCACAGTGCACAAACCCACGTGAGTGACTTCGCTCTTAAAAGGAAAGTGGGAATTATGAATTCAGGAACAAAGATAATTTGGAGGGAAGGAAGGGGAGACCACCAACCATTCCTCTCAAAGTGGTTGTTATCAAAAATGCTGGAATGAGAAATCAATA
Source organism: Crypturellus undulatus (assembly GCA_013389825.1). Taxonomy (NCBI): domain Eukaryota; kingdom Metazoa; phylum Chordata; class Aves; order Tinamiformes; family Tinamidae; genus Crypturellus; species Crypturellus undulatus. The sequence goes on along the minus strand of VWPW01003985.1, from coordinate 381,824 downwards.
GTTGCCTCAAAACAAGACAAAGCTCGCCAAAATGAACATGTGAAAATAACAACATCCAGATATTTTGGAAGGTTTTTCTATTCAGAAAACTGTTCCTTCTGTGGTATGCCACAGAAAACTTGTCTTCTCTTTTCAGATAACTTTCATATGTGGACCATTTCTCATTGGTTTTCTTCAGGCTTTGTTTCAACTTTGCTGTTTTGCATACTTGAGCATTACTGATCAAATACTTTTATTCTGTTTATTCTTTTTCTTGAGAAATGGATAGAGGTTTTTTTTGTTTGTTTGTTTTTTTTTTTTCTTCTTTCCCCTAATAAAAATTACTACATAAATTAAATGCAAAAGCCTGTTAAATTTCTATTTCTTATGCTTTCAAATAGTGGAGCAAATCAGCTGACATTTCTTAAACTTTTCTTAAAATTAGAAGTTAGCTCTCTTGGGCCACTTCATGAACTTAAAATCTAAAAGCATAATTATTTCCATTTGCTTTGAAAGCATAAAATTAAACCAGTTAAGGAGATTATTTTAAAGACTATGTCCTTTTTTCAGGAGGACCCAAATGATATCGACCCAAAAAGGAAAGATGTGCGTGGCAGCAATGGGGAGGACAAAGCACAAAATGTGGAGACGCTACCTCCAGGTATTGCAGTAATACTTCTTTTCAAAAATTCATAGCCATAAAACATAACCGCTTGAAAGACTCATAGCCATAAAACATAGCAATTGTTCTGATGCTAACCTTTTTTGTGGTTTGGAAGTGACAGGATGACTTTAGAAAATGTCTACCCCTAATTCTTTACAGCTTCAGTTTCCTCTCACCTGCTTTACCATTTCTTTGGACTTAAAGATATGCAGAAACTTTTTCTTTACTAGTATATTTGTAGCAGTTGTCCTGCAGTAGATAACAAAAGGTCTGTTTTGCTCCATGGATGATGCTGGCATGCAGCACACTTCGTCTGGGAGTAAGAAGTTTCGTTGGGCTGTGAAGATCATGTGATGTGGCAGTTTTTCTCAGAGTGTGCAGATAGTATGCTTTCGTTTTTGATCTCAAACTTGCTGTTTGTCATATACAGGCAAACAGCGCAATTTTTTTTCTTTTGAATGAAATGGAAGCATGCCTTGATGATGAGGTAGGAAAACTAAACATTGCAGAACTTTCATCTCACAAGACTTGCCTTAACATGCTAAAAGCTGCATGTTAATAAGATTTAGTGTATAGTCAGAACTGTCACTCCAAAGAATGTAAAAAAGTAAAATGGGCTTGAGTATTTTACACTGTATCTAGACAGTAAGGCTATTGCACAAAGAAGAGAACTTCTGTACCGATGGCTTCAACATGCTTTATTCCTCTACCATTAATGCTAATGCTTGACTTACTTTTCCACATACTTGGCTAAGATGCAAATTTGTATGAAGTCTTAAGGGAAGAACTAACCATGGTAAAGTCTCTTCAAAGCAGCTTTGTGCTTCCCTCCCTAATAAATTGTTAGATAAAATTTTCATTTCTCACTCTTAAATTCCCAATAGAACATAAGCATTTGGAATTTATAACTTTTTTCCTTTAGCCTTTGACCTCTTGTATCTTCTCGAGAGGGGGAACAAGAGTGTGTTCACGGAAGTGATCTTTTTGGTAAAATTTATATTTTGTGGATGGCTTTGCAAAAAAGAAACGAGTCTGGGTTCTCTAAACAGGTTTGTGGTAGGTATTTTTTTTCTTTAACAGGAGCTTCTAGAAATATATAAAATATTTCCCTTGTTACTAAGATTGCAGGTTAGCTAATCTCACGTCTTCTAAGTAGTATTCCTGTTTAAACTTTGTGGAGGTTTAGGTGTTCTGGGTCAAATTCTGTATGCTTCTTATAAATAATAGAACTCTAGTACTAGAGGCAATAGGAAGGTCATAGGTGGAAACAGTGGAAATCAGACACTGGGAGAGTTGAAGCTAGAAGTAATATTGTATAGATTTTCTATAGATTTTCTGCCCCTTTTTTTTTTTTTTTGTCAGTCAGTCATTTTATGACGAATTCTCTTACTTATTAAAGTCATATCACTGCGTAGTAGTATGGACCGCTAATCAAATGTCAGAGGCCACATGGACAGGATTATGCACTCTTAAATTACTACTTTAAGGAATTTCAGGTTCTATTTGAATTCTCACAGCAGTGAAATTGAATTCATATTTCTGCAGGCACTTTGTGTATCACTTCAAAGCATAGTTACTAAGCTTTAGGAGGGCTTTTGTCCCTTTGTTTCAAAATTCTTGCTTTTCTGTTGAGGTTAAAGGACCTGTGGCTTAGGTTTCAGCTTCTTACGCAGTGTAATGTGTTCAGAATTCCTAGAATGCAAGGAATTGTATATTCATCTTTTATCTTTAAAATGGTGTTGTAAAAAGATTTAACTACAGCTGTATTTTAGCCATCCACATATCAGACTATATATCCTGTTGTTTGTTTAATATGTGACAAAGGCCCTTTTCTTATTTTGTGCACATAGCAGTGTTGGCTTTTGTAGTTACAAGGAAAGGCCCTGAGTTCCTTGTATGACTAAGGAGAATAATGTATAGTCATTTCTTTTTTTTTGATCAGTTATTTCAAGATTGCATGCACTTTAATTGTTTTAACATTTAAGTCATTTCTCTGAATATGATCAATGGTGTACTCATGACGCATTCTTACCAACTCTTGCTGAATGAAGTAGCAATGAACTACATCTTTTAAACTTCTTAGCCTCCTTGAAGCATTTAAAAATAATAATGAGACTCACAAGTTATGTGTAATTTTATGCATAAGTATTTATTCTTGCTTCAACTTTGGTTTCTGGTGTTGGCTTTTCTGTTTTACTTGATATCAGCTGGGAAGTGTGTCTCCTCAAAGAAAACAGTTCAAATCACTTTGTCACACAGATGAAAATATGAATTTCAACAGTTATTTAGTTGCCACTTTTGTGAGTTAAAGACGCTTTAGAATCTCTAAATGCCTGTAGGTCAAAATAATTGTATTTATTTTGAGTATTCTCCTGCCTTTAGATTGTATTTAATCAAGTGCGAACTCTGGAGGAAATGTGTATCCATCCACGCCAATGCTGACTGCTGTTTGTTTGGGTGTGCGTTTACCTGCAATGCTTTTTCTCTTCTCTTTCCCTTTGAACAATTGCTTTTGCTGTTCCCCTGCTTACCCCCAATATATTTCATCCATATTCCATGCAATTCATGGGGTTTTCTGCTAGAGCCAGGCTTTGCCTACTTCCAGCTTCCTGAAGCCAAACTTACTTTTCTTATAACCTATAGATTACTGCTTTTGAGTAAAGTTAGGGCTAAGACCTGTCTTCTCCCACTTGCCTCCCTCTCTTCTTTTCCCCCTAAAATTCATTTAACTTTCCTTGGATTAGTTCTGCGTTTAATAATTTTTTTTAAGCATCTCAGAAGATAGTAAATGAAATGTTTTTAATCAATTTTATCAAACGCTACTTGAATTGAAGCTGGCATGCAGTAAAATATAGAACACCAGCGTTATTTTTGCTAAAATATTACTACTTAAACGTACAGAACAAAAAAAAGTTCCCTCTTTAATAATATTCAGGTTGATATTAAAAGAATTGCATTGAATCGTAATGTTTCTGCTGATTGCCTTCTCAAACTGAAATTACATTTGGGAAATATCTGCTTCTGTATGTGGAGGGAAAAAAAGGGAACACTTTATTGAGGTTTATTTTATCTCTTCTTATTTCTGCCCGGTTTCTGAAGCTCAGACCAATCAACCTGGTGACTAACATGAAACCGAGGAGCATGTAACCTCTGCACCTGTAAAAGAGGCACTTGTTGTCAAAAACAACTCTACTCCTTCCGCGTACTGTGGGTGCAGATTCTTGACCCGTTCAGTGATTCTTTGGCTCTTTTTGATTCTGCTGGCAAGCCCTGCAGTCCATCTAGTGACATAAGATGCAATCACTTGAACTGGATGTTACATAATTAACTTCCATCTTTATTTTTGGGACAGAAAAGCAGTGACGTGACATGTTGTACTTTCAAAAATAGTAAATGTAAGTTGAAGATTGGAGCAATATTATAATTTGGGAATAAAAGTAATTTGGGAATAAAAGTAGTAACTAGAAGTTGGTAACAGAAGAGGCTGTAAGAAAATGTTGGAGAACACAGTATTATGTGAGGCAGATACTCTTGTGATCCACAGTCTCCTCTGATGCCCTGAATCAAGCCACTCTGCATTTGAATAGCTTGATTGCACTAAGGGTAAGTGAGTGTTTTTGTCAACAATTCTGTCTAGGCTATTCCTGGTGTGGTAGTTGGCTCAAGTTTAAACTTGTCTTCAAACAATAAGTTCATGAAAATAGAGAAAAGGCTAATTATGAAACTCTCCTGCCAATCTAGGAGCTATCAACAGCTAGCGTTTGAAAACCCGTATTTTAAAAATCTGTATTACTCTATTTTTTTGTAGGTTCCCCTTAAGGCTGCTTCAAGTGGCTAATAAATGTTCTGCAGTCTTTTTATTTAAGTGTGATTGTGGCTTCTATATATATGTGTTTCTGAACTTTAGGAAGGCAATTGTGTAGCAGTAGATATGCAGTCTAAATTGGTTGAATAGTTCTTAAACCAGTAATCCAAAAACACAGGCACTTTTCTTCTGATCTGCAGCTGAAAATTGGATGCAGGAGGCTGCTTGAAGAGAAGGAAAATAAAAAAAAGCATCTTTGAGATTTTTATCTTCTACTGCTCTCTGAATTGTAAGCAGTTTGCACTGTAGGTCCAAGTTGCTCTTTAAGGTTAGCTCCTCAGACAATTCTGAGATTGTGGGGAATTTTGAATCAGCTCAGTAATATCCTTCTCAGTAGAGAGCAGGCAATGCAATCTATTTGGTTAAGGGAAGTGTGTTCTCAATACTGGAATCCTCTGGCAGAAATTTACGCATCATGATTGGGATATTGCTCATGGGGGCTGATAGAGAAGGAGCAAAGATGAGTGTGAAACATCTGAGCATCCTCTTAACTGTCACCGATTTACTTTATAATTGTATTCCTTCTATTCATATCAGCAACATATACCTAAAGTATAGTGTTTGACTAAAAGCTTGGCTCAGGAGTGATGACTCTACAGTTTGCCACTCAGGTAATCTGAAGTTTTGTGTTGGTTAGGAAGATAATAAATATAAACTCCTCTGCAGTCCGTAATGAAGAGTAACTCTGAAGACAGCTTTAGTTTTATACCTCTTGTTCTTTCCTTATGCCAACAATGTTCTGTGTTCACCAAAAAAGTGGTTGCAACAGATTCTTGTGCTTACCCTTGTTAAATGTCTGTAGAATTGGAGCTCTAATTTTGAATTATGGTAGGTATATGTTTTCTGTAGCTATGTAGAATTGGCTGTCACTAGGCGATAATGCAGGTACTCATTTAGAGGAAAGAACTGATAATTTTGAGACACTTGCTAAGTATCATGTTTCTGTTTTTATAGCCAGAAGATAGTGAGTGCTCAGAAGTTTTGTTCCTGGAAGATGAATGTTAATTTTTTCCATGTTAAGCATATCAATTCAAGTGTTACTACTGGTTGCATAATAACATGCTATTTGTTAAAGACCATTTAATCCATGAATCAGTTTTGAATGCAAAGGAGGTTGCAGGATGTCACATGATTCATACTGGGGAGCTAGTGCTCAGCCTATATAAAATATAGTTTTTTTTTTGTTGTTGTTTCTTTTCTAGGATAATGTCTTGTACTTTTTAAAAACCTATTCCTCAAATAGGTTAGGTTAAATTATAGATAGTTGTATTTTTACTTCTGTTATGGGACTAAACTGAACCTTCAAGAAATAGATATGTCTTCGGTAAAACTGTAGCCAGATAATCTGTAGTCTTCATGTATGTGGGTACGTAGAGGGTTTTTAAATAGAAGCTGTGGTAGTTGGAGGAAAAAAAATTGTAGCTGAGCTGAAATATGATTTGGTGAACATATTTGAATAAGTAGAGATCTAGAAAACAGTTCAATTTTACATTAATTCACAAGATGTTCTAGACCAAATTAATTTGCAGGAGTGAATCTGTTGTGTTCCTCAACGTTGAGGCTTAAGTACTTCTTTACAAAGCCAAGACCAAGTATTTTCAATATGGTTAATTTGAATTGCTGAATTCTGACATTTAATTTGCAAACATTAAGCTTGGTATTTTCCATTTTTTTCTATTCTAGGAAAAGTTCGATGGCAAGATTTTGATCAAGATGCTTATGTTAGTGCTACCATGGTACGATCTGGTCAGGATCCTTATGCCCGAAATAAGTTCAATCAAGTAGAAAGCGACAAATTGCGAATGGACCGAAGCATTCCTGACACTAGACATGATCAGTAAGTGCCCTCTTTGACCTCCATTAACCTTTTTGAACTTAGGGCTTTCAAGTAGCAATTTTTTTTTTCCTAAAGTAAGAACTCTTCAACTATCCACATGGCAGGAGCAGTAAACTGCGGTGTGATTCTTAAACAGTGGGGTAAAGAAACACTAAATTATGTTGAGATGCTTCTGTTTCTATTACTTCCGTTGTCTTATATTCTGTATCCACACTGGTGCTGAGTTAGGCAGTATCTGTTCCTGTTTATCTGTTGGTGGTTCTTGATTTCCACAGTTGTAACTGAGGTTTTGTCCTAGCTACCCTCTGACACCTCGAGCAGTACAGTCTGGTTAGTATCCCTCCAGTGAAGCTGTCAAGAGGCAATGAGTGCAACCTGAAGTACAGGGAAATCCACTTATGCAAAATAAAAAGCTTTTTTTTGTGTGTGTGTGCAGTGTGTGGTTTTGTTTTTTGTTTTTTTTTTTTTTTTTCTTCTCTCCCTCCTCGAAGGTGACCCTGGAACATGTTGCCCTGGGAGGTTCTATAGACTCAGTTTTTATAGCAAATTCAGAAATTCATGGGCTACCTCCTGTAGCTGCTGTGTTTAAGCACAGCGTTTCAAACAGCTGATCTCCAAGGTCTCTTGCCACCTCCGCTGTTCTGCCATTCTGCTTTTCCAAGTGTGTGAAGTCTCAGCTCCTAGATCTGAAGGAGTTAATTTATGCAGACCTGAAAAAACATGAGACGGATTTAAGCTTCAAACATTGAAAGCTTCTAATTGAACAAATTCAGAAAACACTGTGCTTATAGCAAGAAAAAAAAATAGAGACTTGTTTTTTTTTAAAAAAAAAAGTTTAAATGACATAGACTAGTCTGATTTAAGGAGAATTGACTAGCATTGAAACATTAGTTGCTCATTCTGACATCAGTAATTACTTAAAGGAAATTAGTTTGAACTTAACTGCAGTTTTTAAAGACATCGGTGTCCACAACCTCAAAGCACAGCACTAAGCCGAAAACACACAGTTACTTTGTCTCAACATTATGGCAGTCAGGATCAGGGTCCTTTTACAGCTTCAGAGGCAGGAGCTACCTGGAGAAGACACCAGAGGGAGATAAGGTGCTTTTTTTCCCTTCCCTGTAAAGCACTCTAATTGGGAATAGCATAGCAAAGGAGAATTGTATAAAAATTCAAACACTCAACGTGTCTTTAAAGCCCTTGTATAATAGCATCTTTTTTGGTTCCTTTGAGCAGGTTGTGTTGTAGATGGAGTAAAGGAAGTCTTACATAACTGAGCCTTATTTGGACTGCAAAGGAAGAAGAATCCAGTGTTTTGTTTTTAGCAGTGAAGAACACTGAAAAGCAGGATGCTGCCTACAGAATACTGAACAGTTTAAAAAGGCTTTTGAATTGTCTTTATCACGTACACTGTTTTGCACAATGAAAGGGCTCATTTACTCTTTTTAGCTGAGATATTCCTTTACCACAAGAGCAATGTTCAGCCACCAACCTCTTGTTAATTCCAGGGTTAAAGTATTCTAAATTTTTTTTAAATCTCCAAATCTGAAAACTTTCTGCATATTTATTAACTTCTTGATGGATCTAACATAGATAAATGCTCTCCTGTGAGATGAAGTTTGAGAGTGAGTGCATGGTTTTAACTGTTTCAGCTGTGTTGTGATATGCTGACCTGCTTGGCATTTTTCGCTGAATGGACTTGAGAAAAGAACTCTGTAATGAGCAGAGGGGAGTCCTGGAGGAAGGCTACACCTGTGCTGTGCTTATTACTGGGGCTTTGCCATACAGTAAATTTAACTGCATCTGTAAATGCTTTCTTAAAAGTTATTGAAGAGGTCATCTTTGCAAGTAGCCTATGGCACATGTCTGCTGTGCACACGTAATTTGGCACTCTCTATTCTGGACAAGGACAGTCAAAAGCTGAAAGTTGCATGAGATACTTGAGAGCTATTTAACAGAGCAGTAGAGGTTTTTTTCAATTAAATCACTGCCTTTTTTTTTTTTTTCTTCTTCTTAAGCAGCTCTTATAAATTGTATGGAGATAAAAAGGCTATTTGCTTCTTTAACTGGTAAAATGATGTAGCTATTTTAAAAGGTATTATCCAAACAGTTTAGAAGTAGTTTATCAAGACTGTTGGTTACACTTACATATTGATTAATCTATGCACTTCTTTTTAAACTAAATCATTGATACTGACAATCATTTGCAACTGACAAACTTGAGGTTGAACTTGAGCATGAGGTTAAGATGAAAAGGTTCCAACTACCTTTATTTGGAGTGCCTCTCATAGATATTTTTCTCAACAGGAGAAAACAGGAGGAGAAGAAAAAAACAAACAAGCTATTTTTCTCAACATTTTTCTCTTGAATAAGCCATGGGGGTTTAAATAACTGATTAATTTTATGAACCAATTCAGTGATACAAAAGGGGGAGGGGAAGGATAACTACATTTTTTTTTTCATGTTTTAACTGACTGTGATAAAGTCATTAGGGTTGGAAAAGACCTTTAAGATCATTGAGTCCAACTGTAACCCCTTTGACAACATGCCTGCTAAACCATGTCCTAAGCACCTCATCTACACCTTTCTTGAACACCACCAGAGATGGTGACTCTGCCACTTCCCTGGACAGCCTGTTCTGATGCTTGACTACTCTTACCATGTAAATTCTTCCTAATGCCTAACCTGAACCTCCCATGGCACAACTGAGGCCTTTTCCTCTTGTACTGTCTGTAGTTATTGTGGAGAAGAGATTGACCCCTGCCTCACTACAACCTCCTTTTAGGTAGTTCTAGAGGGCAATAAGGTCTTCCCTGAGCCTCCTCTTATGCAGACTAAACAACCCCAGCTCCCTCAGCTGCTCCATGGAAGGTCTGTGCTTCAGCCTCATCAGCTTCGTTGCCCTTCTTTGGACACGCTCCAACGCTCTAGCACCTCCACGTCTGTCTTGTAGTGAAGAACCCAAACCTGAACACAGTATTTGAGATGCTGCCTCACCAGTGCTGAGCACAGGAGGACGATTGCTTCCCTGGTCCTGCTGGCCACACTGTTCCTGCCACAGCCAGTCGGCCCTTCGCCTTCTTGCGCCTCTGGGCACACTGCTGGCTCCTGTTCAGCCGACCGACACCTCCAGATCCTTTTCCACCGGGCAGCTCTCCAGTCACTCTGGCCAAAGCCTGTAGCGCTGCATGGGGTTGTTGTGACCTAAGTGCAGGACCCAACACTTGGCCCTATTGAATCTCATACAGTTTGTCTCAGCCCATCTACCTAGCATGTCCAGATTCCTCTGCAGAACCTTCCTACCCTTAAGCAGATCAACTCTTCCTCCCAGCTTGGTGTCACCTGCAAATTTGCTGACGGTGCACTCAATCCCCTCATCCAGATGATTCATAAAGATATTAAAGAGGATGGGCACCAACACTGCCCTCTGGGGGAACACCGCTTGTGACTGGTCACCAGCTGGATTTAACTCCATTAACCACCAATGTCGGGGCCCAGTCATCCAGTTCTTCACCCAGCAAAGAGTTAACCTGTCTAACATGAACTGCCACCTTCTCCAGGAGGGGGCAGTGGGAGATGGTGTCAAAGGCCTTACTGAAGTCAGTTGGCCACGCCCACAGCCTTTCCCTCATCCACTAATGTCTAGTTCAGTGTTGTCAGTTCAGGTTCTGCTTTTGGTAAAAATATATTTTCTGCATGTGAAGCTTAATATGTAACTTGAAGGAAAAAAAAAAGTCTAGCCTCTCTGCCAAAAGTGGTGACATTGATGCTTTGATTTGTTTACTTTTAGTTATAGAATTGTCCTAGCAGAATAGGAAGAATACTGCAATTAAATCAATTTAAAGTAGGTATTTTTGAAGAGCCAATTCTTATGTAAGCACATCATCTTTTAAATACACAGACAAAATGTTCTTGCAGTTACTCTTTTGCTATTTAGAAGTCTTAAAAATCCTGATTTATCCATCAGGAATATGCAGTAGTGTACCTCCAATTAGTTCTTTTAAAAATAAGAGGCTTCATTACCTAGTGTAATTCTGCCTCAAGATATGCTCTGTCTCTGGTTATCTCTTTGAAGAAGAGAGCACTTACTTCAACATGATTATTTTTTTCTCTCTCTAATGCATATAATTTAACATCATGACTTATTGTCAATGAACTCTGACAAAATTTACTCACTTTCATAACCTTATCTTACTTGGAGTGGATGATACAGTCTTTGAATAATTGTTGCAATGCTATAGTATGTGATCTTCCAGGGCCATTTTGGATTATTGAATGTGACATTTGACATAAATTTTAATGGACTTTTATTTCAATATTACATATTCACAATATGCTTCTACAGCTTCCATCATGTGCACAGTTTCATATTTTCAGATTTCTTATTTAAGGCTGGTACTTAAACTACAATGTTTTTCATAGGTTTTGGGATTTCATGGAGATGCTCAAGTCTGAGGAGCTCAAAGCAAGCGGCTTGATCTGTGCAAGTGCTTCATGTGCAAACTAAATGCACAGTATATTAGAAGGAAAAAAAAAAGATGACTTTTCGATATTAAGTGTAATGGTTTTGCACTTAATTGCCCAATGTTTGCAGTAGAAAAGTCTAATTTTTTGCTTTTCAGGAATGCATAAAGACTTATGATTTGTTGCAATATTGGAAACTAGCAGCAAAGCCACTTTGTACACCCACCGTTTGAGAAACAAAGCTAAATCTGGCCTTGCTAATCTGAGACAGAGCCATCACAGGCTTGGCAAGGGTTTAGTTTTTCTCAGGGCAAGTGAGATCACAGCTGCATAATGATCACTGCAAACACTAGTATTGGTGTGGTATTGTGGATATGCTTTATTGAAAACACCCAGATTCCTTGGGAATATGGCAAAAGGAAGACAGGCACTGCTGCTCGCTTTTGCTGCGTGGAGCAGTAGCTTGTGTGGTTCACAATGCGTGCCTTGGATTCTGTTATCGGTGTGAAGAGCTTTTGTACAGGCAGATGACTTGTTTTAAAATGGCTTGAGGTAGGAATGTCAAAACTTTTGCTTCTTTCCTTGATAGCTAGTGTAAGTACTGTGTGCACTGCTGTTGGAATTACTTGCTGAATTTGCTGTAGGTGTGTGCTGAGCTAGCTGGCTTTGTCCACTCTGAAGACCTATAAGCCTACAGGAGCTCCTGATAATAATTAAGGAGAATCTGAAGACATGACAGCAATCTTGTTACTACATGTGTGATCTTGACTTGTCTGATCTGTGATGCTTTTAGCATGAGCTCAATGTGCCAGATTTTCTAGTTGTTAGTTGCTGGTGCAAAAAGTAGTGTCTTTCTAAATTTTTGTTCAATGTGTTTAGACAGCTTAATTTTATGTAGTCTTGCTGGAGTTAAGTATTCTGGAAATTGGTTCTTTCTGCTTATTCATCTCAGACTATGAGAGATGGTGAGAAAGGAGTTGATTTCCATTATTATAGTTTGGATGGGCCAGCTTCTGTGTTTTGTTGACTCAGGATTGCCACAGCTAGTTTGGTTTTGTTTTTTTTGCCAGTTCTGAATTTTACAATTTTAAACAGTTTTCTGTGTGTGTGTGAAGTTCCTTCTATGAGCAAGGTCAGGAGGCCCTAATAACCTTAAAAATAGAAGACGTGCCATTTTAAAAGTAGACTTGAGGCAGCTTGTGAATCCATATTGCTTATATTAAAACATACTTGCTTAGTAAATGCAGCACTTCTTTTTACAGTTAAGCTGATCTCATACAGAATTGCATGAAACAGTACAGTAAGCTGCATCAATGACGGTCCTGGGACTTGGATGAACCTTCCCCTGTCTGGCACCGACTTCTAATCTAGCATGCGCCAAGGCAACCACCAAAACTGACAGAGGGGATGATTTTGGTTTCATGTGAAACCTAGAGAACTTGAGTTTCTTAGGCAGATGCAGAGTATGTACTAGTACAATAGATAACGACTTCATGATAAAAGTTGCTTACCAAGAGTGGGTGTAAATAAGTTTAACTTAATGGNTTTTTTTTTTTTTTTTTTTTTTTTTTTTCCAGATGTCAACGGAAACAGTGGCGGATAGACTTGCCAGCCACTAGTGTGGTGATCACCTTTCACAATGAGGCAAGATCTGCTTTACTTCGAACTGTTGTCAGGTATATCTTGAGTGAGACTTTGGTTGCCCTAAAGGCCGTGCCTTTGTGTCAGATAGTAGCTTATGACAAGGGACAGGAATAAAAGACTATAACGCTTTTCAGCGACATTTACAGAGGGAAAACTTAGTCTTAATTTCACTGATGCCTCCAGTTCTTATATTCTCAAGTTACAAAGTTTAAAAAAAAAAAAATTAAAAAAAAGTTAAACACCCAAAGCTGCCTTGGCTGCAAATCTGTGAAAAAGTATGGAACTAGTTACTATAAGATGTTGGAAGTATGAAGGATTTCAAGGTGAGTATTGAAAAACTCACAGAAAATGGATATGAGTTCCATTTTACAAATGTTCTAGTTTACCAGCTTTTGGAGGCTGGAAGGGAATTCTGTGGAGGAGAGGAGCAATTTTGTATGTGTCTCTCTTCACATGCTTCTTAAGAATAAAGCACTAGCTGTTACAGAAGATGAGTTACTGGGCTAGATCAAATTGTGGCTTAATGAAACATAGCTGTTCCTATGATGATGTTAAGGAAAATGACATTACTTAGTAGTGAATGCCTTTTTGTTTGTTGTTTTCAGTGTCCTGAAGAAAAGCCCATCACATCTTATTAAGGAAATCATACTGGTGGATGACTACAGCAATGATCGTAAGTACTATTTTAAAGTCTAAATGTATGTTTATAGGTGCGTATTTTTTTTTATGCTATACAGTGTTGGATATCAAACTGGGTCCCAAAGTTTGATTCTATTTGTTTATCTGTTTTTATTTTAGCTGAGGATGGTGCTCTCTTGGGAAAAATAGAGAAAGTGCGGGTTCTTCGAAACGATCGCCGAGAAGGTAGGTTTAATTTGACTAGGGGAGAAAGGTAGAAATTCTGCTGTGCTACATTATCTGTTGAACTTGTTTAATTCTTTTAAATGAGCATTGTGTTACTCAGAGGGGATTTTCCCTTTAGAAATTAGATTGCTAGTAGAATGGAAGAAAAATACTACATATCTGTAAATAAAACAATTATGTTGATTTGATTTAGGCTTATTGTTTGTTCAGTTGTACATCGCTGGCTGTTGCAGTGAAACCAACTTGAGGAAAATCCTTCTTGCATTTGATCCCTCTATTCTCTTGCTGAATTCTCAGTTACGCTAATCCAATTCTGTGCAGGTTCTCACCATAAATGAATGTCATATGATCCAACTGAAAAATAACGTTTTTTTAATATGCTACTCTTAGGAGGGTCATTTTAATGATGCAGTTGATGGACAGTCCAGAAAACAGTTTGGCAGACTTGACATGGTTTGAGCCACTAGGAGGGCAGGAACCAAGTATTCCAGTTCTGCAAAAGACGGGGTATCATGCAACAAACTTGTCTTAAGCTTCTCTTTGTCTTTTTATGCTTTGCAAATTACTGTCTCATATCTCTGAGCCCTTCAGTCAACAGCTTCCTGACTACGGAGCTTAGTGTATTAGATATACACAACTGTTGTTCTACAGCTGTTTGAAATAACTGAGAGCTGACAGTTGAAATAGCTGACTGAATTAGCAGATATGTGCCTATTTATTTTATAGATACTCTGTCTTCTAGGCTGCCAGACTGGTCTTGGGAACATCTAGCAACAGTAGATGGTCAAAAAACTATAAATAATATGCACAAAGCCTTTACTGTCTCATTTAAAGTAATTATGTACTGATGAGTGCCTAGTGCTTGAATATTTTGTGTGAAATGTATTTGTGAAGAAAGCTTTCTCATAAAAGCAGGTCTTTTCTGATGTGACTTGGTTGCAGGGTTCTGAGCAAGGTTTCTTTGTGTCTCAGGCTTGATGCGCTCCCGCGTCAGAGGGGCAGATGCAGCTCAGGCAAAAGTACTGACCTTCCTGGATAGTCACTGTGAATGCAACGAACACTGGCTGGAACCGCTTTTGGAAAGAGTAGCTGAGGTTAGTAAATAGCTATTCTAAATTTTGTGAAGGAGTAGCTTTTAAATTTTACTGCAGTCTAGTAGTGCTACATTAATTTAATGTATCTTTGAGATATTTTTTTTTCCTCTGAAATGATGGAGATGTTCCAAATGTTCTGTGATTAAAATGTACTTTTTGTTCATTTAATCCATGAACATAGAAATATAAAATGTGAGCATTTATCTTTCCAAGCAGTTAAAATGAATACTTACTGAATTTTTAGGGACCTTCTCAGCAGATGTTGGAAAGCTTCTCCTTGACAAAAGTCATGTCAATTCTGTGTAACTTAACCATGAAAGCAAACTTGAAATTGTTATATCTATAAAAAAAAAAAAAAAATCTCAGAAGGAAGTGGAGAGTGCTTTTTTCTAAACCACTGTGTGGCTCTAGGATGTGGAAACTCTTTTTCAAACCTATTTCTGTAAATGATTCAATACATCTACTTACTTGAGAAACTAGAAGAAAATGATGATGGTTGCATACAACTCTCCTATTAGTAGGAAAGATCTTGTACGTTAGCTGTTTTCTGCTCTATTTTTTCCAAAGCGTACTCATTTAGTTTTCTAAAGACTAATATGGAATCTGAAAAACACTACCTCTTCCTCATAACAGAATATAAAACCTTTCGTTAAATTGCTGAAAGGTTGATGGAGATGCAGCATTGCAGATGGAGTGCTTCATGAGAGATCCTGGTTTATGTTTTGCCTTGTGCAGCAGCCACTTTTAGCAGCATAGAAGCAATGAAACTCTTCAAAACTTACTCATCACAACTGTCACTCTGATGCACACTAATCATGTGTGTGCCACTGAATAGCTTTCAGCTGTATAAATACAGTTTGGTGCCCTTAGAAACTTTGCATATTGTTAAGAAACTGCTGTGTAATTCGAGTTCGCTTTCAAAAGGAAATAAAAATAGTATTTTTGCCATTTTTGGAAAGGGAAGCTTCCCAAACAGCAAGGTATGGAATTTGATAAAGGATTTCTAAATATTCTGCTTGCTCAAGTGATTAGGGCCTGGATATTCTTTTTTTGCAGTATGTGATGGTTCTTTATTACTTTATTTAAATTACTTGATTTTGCTCAGAGTGTAGACTGTTTGTCAAACATTTTCTTGATAGTTTCAGTGGCACAAAGCTGTATATAGACTCATTTCCTTGCTGAATTCGGAAGTAATTGTTTCAGGTCAGGGCTACTACAAGAAGTGCAGTATTTTCTGATGTTCTTGCTATTTGGTGGAAAGTTTTTCTGAGTTCCACAGTTACCCAGTTGGCACAGAATTCTGTGGGAGTTTCGAGGGCTTCCTTGTGTGATTTCCTGTGCAATTTAAAAAAAAATAAAAATAAACACAATCTGAACAGAATCAATTCTACAATGTAATATTGGATGTGCTCCAGTCATACTTTAGAGAGCTGTCTTAGACCTCTTGCTTGAGACATTGAGATTTTCTTCATCTTGAAAGATGATCCACCCCACAATTTTCTTTTTTTAAGATGGTCTGTAGTTGGCGTTTATTGACAATACTTCCTTAGTATTCCTAGAAGGGTTTCATGGTGCCAGGAATTTCTCTTCAGCAATTTAAGAAAAAGTGTAAAGCAGCAAAAACATCTATTACAAAGCCATATTCAGAATTCAAAATGAATTGATACCCATGTAAACTGGAGTTAGTATGCCTGTTCCCTCCTGTAAAATGGCTCTTATTCCCTAGGGTGCCTTTTATGCCCTCCAGAAACTTTCTTAATTTTGCTTGGTTAGGGTGGATTAAACCAAGAATCAACATATTTTTAACCATTTGTACCCTCCAACATCAACATAATAATAAACAATTGTGAAAATATGAGAAAATAGGAGTTATTTAAAGCTTTTTATATTCTATATTTTGTGTTTCTAATTGTTTTGATAAATCTTCTACTTTTAATTTTTCTTATATAATTAATGTCTTGTAGGAGTGGAGCATGCCCGGAACAATTTAATCGCCTATCCATTTTTACAGCATGTAACTCTTGTATCCCTTTTGGAAGATATTTTTAAGCAAAGACAATTTTAAAAAGAAGAAAAGACTAGTATTAAGGAACAAGATATGATTTTTTCTTTCTGTATTTGTGTCACTTCATGACCTTGAATAAGTCACTCTTAGTTGGCACAGTACTCAGGAAAATATTCATACTGTCTCTTGAGTATTGTGACGTGTTTAATCTTGGAAGTGCCTAGAGATTTTTGAAGATTGTTGGGAAAAGCAGTGTATGCAGAAACTTGAGAACAGTTTTGATAACTTATGAGAATAGTATATAATAGTACTCTGATCCTGTAGAGCCTATGTAACCTCCTTACTGAATATTAAAATGAAATAGTATGCTACAAATTTCCAGGCACTTGACACTTGCGTTATTCACAGGCTGTTTCTTCAGCAGAAAGCTGAAGAACACTTTTTTTTTTTTTCTCAATTGTGTGTTCCTTATAAATTACAACCTAAAACCATCAGAAAAAAAGCAGGAGATTACAAAAGCAAGGGTTTTTTTCTGCTTATATTTTGGTTTCCCAAATGCACGTCAGCTTTCTATTGTCATAATGCTAGAGGATTAAAAAACAAAAAAGTTACTTTGGGTGTTTTGGAGCAATTTAATAGGAGTAGTTGCTTTGTAGTCTTTTTAATGAATGATTTTGAAACACGCAACGGAGACTGCATGCTCTTTCTAGCACACTGTCTGCATTAAATACTTAATAGAGCTCTGCAAAGCATCAGCTTGAAAATATGCAAATGCCTTTCCTGCTTTGCTGAGCAGGTCTGTGATTTGAAGTCCTGGAAGAAACAGCATGTTTCTAGGCCAAAATGTGGGTTGCACATGGAACTGAATGGTCACAACCTGGGTGTTTGTGTATCAGAAATAACTTGTAAGTGCTCTAAATAATCTACTGAGCTCTGTAGCGAGCAGTGCTAAGGTGATGTACATTGATACAGGTATTGATCCTGGGAGAGCTAACTGAAACTGGCAGGGTCCTGGGGAAGTCTCAAGCATGGAAGGACAGACCCTGCTTGTGTGCTGGGCACTCTGTGCAGTGGAGAGATGCTGAGGTCTGTCTGAAATGTTGCCTCGTGTCACAGCTGGCATCTTGGGCAACTTTTAGCACTATCTTCAACTGTGCCAAGCTGAACTGTCAGAGCCAGTGCAGATAATTAGCTGGAAGAGTTCTTGGGATATACATAAGGAAAGAACTAGAACTTATTTGAGGAAAGAAGTAGCAAAAATAGTTGCTTTACTTTCTATGTCATTTGTTGGTGAGTATGTTGCTAATTACTCGATAGATGGGTACTTACTGTATTATAAGTAAAGAAGTTTCTTGATTCTGTCACTGTATTTAGAATTGTTCTCTATAAAAAAAAAAAAGGTACAAGTGCACCTGAAGCTGTTTTGAAGGAGGAAAGCAGGGCACTTAAATAGTGTGCCTTGCAGTTAAGTAAATCCTAACTGCTTTTCAAGTAAACTACTGTCAGTACAGTCATGGGCCTGTCACTGTACACATCTAGGCAGGGGGCTATGGCTAGCAGAAGTGTGAGCTAAAGATATTGTTGGGACAGGATAGGTTGATTTCATTGTCTGTATTTTGTTTTGACTGTGCCTATGTTTGACTAGTTTACTTTAGACCAAGCACTACCTATCAGAGGACCTGATTAGGTGTTGCATGCTGCATTATATTGTATAGAGGTGTATACTTGGATGATAGGTATAGCTGAAATGCTAATTAAAAGGAATGTACAAATCAATAAGGAATAGATAGAGTTTTTAGGTGAAGACTCAACGAGGAATCTGCTTTTGTCTAATGCAGAAGTTTGATCCTTTGCTCAATGCAAAATGACCTAATGTGTGAAATACTCAGTTTGGGCATACTAAAAGCAACATTAATTTAGCAGTTAAGATTGACTGAATGACAGCAACCACTTTTAACATCCTAACTGAACAAACCTAAAGAATTTTAAGTAAGAGAGTTGCTTTTAGGTCTCCTGTTGGGAGCTTGAACTATTCTCATGGTACCAATCTATTCTGTATAGTACTGATTAGCAAGGGAGGTAGATTGCTGAACCACTGTCTAGACTATATTTAGGTTGGCAGATTTTTTAACCATGATAACTATTTCTTTGTAACAATTATAAAAATGTTGTGATTATTAACATAATATTTCCTGATTGGTATTCAGACTTGGTGCTATACTATCGTGATGTTGTCTACAATTGCTAAATGATGTGATCTTAGAAGCTTAAGTTCTGTGAAATTTATTTTGAACTCCTGTATGGTTTTGCCAGACTTTGATCAAACTGCCAGTGTTTGTATCAAACCACTGTGCTTCAATATAAAAATGTAATTCTTATTTTGAAGTAAATAGTGTAGAGAAAATGGACTAGTCTAGGGATATTGAATTTGTAATATGAAGAGTGTCTGTTTTTGTTGTAGTAGTGATGCTTTATGATCCTAATGGATGCATGTAAAATTGTTGGAATATATTTTTTTCCTTTTTCCTTAATTTTTTTTTTTTTTCTGTGCCACTGGAATTTTGAAAACCAGAGATTTATAGTATTCATTCATTTGAGGATTTTTTTTTTTTGTGGAGCATGATTTTTCTAGTGTGAAATGAATTAGCTTTAACCTAACAGTATGCAGATTATAGAAGGACCTCAATGTTGCTTAAAAGTTGAAGACTGCAATACACTGAGTGCTTAGAGATTTGCTGTGGAAGTAAACCTGTCTGTCTGCTGCTTTTTCTTGGGCCAGCTTTACAAGGTGGGATGGAAGTGCTGCTTGCTTCGTTGCCTTTTCAAGTGCAAGTTTGCTGTTTCCTTCAAGAGCAACTCACAAGATGGGGTTTACTTATAGAAAAGTAGTCTAGAATAGAAATAGGTTTCCGAGCTATAAGATGTTGCTTCTGCTTTCTGAAGCAATGGTGAACAATTCTGTCAGGGTGGACATGTAGGGCCATAAGTGAAAAAGAGGAAAAAGTTGGGGGAGAACTATTAATGAAATCCAGCTGAACTGTTCAACATCTCATCCTGCCTGAATCTTTACCTATTGATTTAATTATTTCAATATTACTTTTTAATATTTATTTTAGGACAAGACCAGAGTTGTGTCTCCTATTATTGATGTAATTAATATGGACAACTTCCAGTATGTGGGGGCGTCAGCTGATTTAAAAGGCGGTATGTACCTGTACTGGAATAGAAATAAAAAGAAAGCATCGAGAATCAAAGCTCATAATCACTGCAGTTGTGGAATGGGCAGTTAACACACTGTTCTTCCCCTTTCGTTTATCTAGTTGATACTCTACTAGTCACTTCTTTCTAGCTTTCGATTTGAAATTGGCCTCTCTGTCCTCTACTTTAAACTAGTTTATTAGACTAACTCGAAGTTTATGCTGCCCTTTACCAATGTGCAAGACTGGCACCAGTGTTGGTAGGATTGTTTACCTGTGTCTGAAGCAGCTTGTGCTTGAACTTGTTTGCTTTTTAGATAAAACAATCTTAATTACTATCTAGTTTAGAAGCCCATCAGCAATGCAGTGCCTATGAGATTTTTCAAGATGCCAGTTTGCTTTGAAAAAAAAATCAAACTCTTCTAAATAAGCAGAAAACCTTGGAATGTACTTAAAAATGCTTTTGTCACTCATGATCTCTAATCATGGGCAGAGTAAAATGTAACCTTGAAAATCTGTAGCGGTTATGTTATTAGCATTACAAAATTTCTTTCTCAAATTCTGTTTAAAAGTGCTACAGTTGTGCCTAAATTAGTGTAAACTGTTGACAGCAAACAATAAAAAGCTCTTTGCAATACCCCTGTTCCCACCCTCAAGTTTCTCCTTTTCGCTCACTACCTTTCCATTTCCCAAACGGGGAGTGGGGGCCCCCAACAGGAGCCCAAACACTAAAACTTCTATTTGTGGCTAATGTGTTAACTGCTTTTTGTTTTGTTTTCACTGCTAGTAGGAATCTGTCATTTAAAACAGCTCTCTCCCTCTCCGCCTTTGGCCCCTACCCTAACCCTTAATATCTTAAATTTTTCCTGTAACTCTGGAAATGAACTGGCTGTGTAACGGATACAAAATGATATACAATACCAAAAATATTTAGTACTGCTCCCGCAGTTTTTCAGCTCTTTCTGGACAGGCTTTCTTGAGTGAGGAATGAATTTCAAGCCAGTTAAGCCCATTCAGTCCTTGACATATCAGTCCTTAATTGACTACCAAATGTTCATCCGAGTTTACTGGAGCAGATGTGTAGTCGCATAATGCTGCATATGCTTCACATTCTAGTTGATGATCTGGAGGCTAGAGGTTCTCTAACCTCTTAATGCTGTGAAATCTGTAATTGCCTAAACTGAATATTTAATTTATTAATATAAACAACACAGTGAAAGTATTTATGCTATGCCAATATAGAATTCCATGTTGTTATTTGTGTACCAGCCTTATTAATTCCTGCAGACCTTCATCCGATCTATTCATTATACTGCAAGCCCTGCAAATCTCTGCACTGCTTTGTGGTTTCTGCTATTTGCAGTATGAGGAACAATTCTTTCGCTGAAACCTTAGCCGGGTTCTTGTGGTATTCATGCTCTGTGCTTCTTCCCAACCAGTAGGAAAAGATAGAGAGATTGTTTCACTCTTTCCTGCTTTTTATGCCTCCTCTGAGCTTTGATTCTGAAATTTTCTTCTTTTTAGTGCACTTCCTCCCTCCCCCAGTACACAATAGAAATAGATTTTTTAAAATCTATGGAGCCTTTGTACTTTTGGACTGAGGAGTGAGAAGCTGTTGCTTTCAATGTTAACAATAGAAATTTTGCACTTAGCAATGTTTGAAACTATTTGAAGGTCTGCTGAGAAGTGAATTATATTCCCTTCCAGTTCCCTGAGGCCAGATTACCGCATTAGAAGCACTACTGCATTTGGCATCCTGGGACATTTTCACTGAGACCAAATCTAAACATGGAAATCAAACTGCGCTTCCAGCCTCAGATCAGTATCTGTGTGGCTGAAGCGTGGAGAGCTGAGACAGCTGGGACAGCATTTGTGCATGCTCAGTTTTAAAAGGGCTTAATCACCCAAGACGAGCAGTCTAGTGAATTCGACAAACTCCTTTAAGAGGACAGAGCTGAGAAGGTTCCCAAGTCTGATCACCGCTGCATCTCTGCACTTGTGATACAGAATTGTGGGAGATCTACAAAAGTATTTCTGCTCTGAGAAATGCTTCATTGGAATGAAATGTAGTTATCTGAGATCTAATAATGCAGTAGGCTACACCACATCATGGAGTTTATGCTTAGTGGAATTTCATATTGGGCACACACTTGTGTTTAAAAAAGCTCTTTTTACAGAGTTACTGATACTGTCTCATTGAGTGCACACTTTTTTTCCCTCCCAAAGTCAGTGAAAATGGAGAAGGAAAACAGCTTTTATGAATAGACGACTTGTTCACTCGTTCCGCTTCTTGCAGTGCTTCTGTGCTGTGTTCCAAAAGAGACCCCTTGTGTTCACTAGAGTAAATTTAACTTTCTCTCTCAGCCACTTGTGCTCTAGAGGAGCCTGTTTTTCAGCCTTTCAGATGCAAGTAATCTTGCTAGGCATGTCGAAGGAAATGAGGCTTTCTAATCGGATGGAAATACTGAAGTTCTTTTGACTTTTCACACTGGAGGTTTTAGCCTGCTGTGAGTTGCAGCTGTTTGTCATGCAGCTACCTGGAGTTTTTGAGTATTCATAAAAAGTTATACTGCAGTAGTGAAAGGCTGTTTAAATACTCAGATTTGTAGGAGAAAGAGTTGGCGTGTGTGTTTAAAAAAAAAAAAAAACCTGTTCAGGGTAACTTCTCTATTGTGTGATGTAAATATCTTCTGGCTTAAAATGGAAATTGTTCAGTTTTTGACCCTCCAAACCAATTCCTATGTGGACAATCTATTTGTAGGGTTATAACTGTTTAGCTTACCTTTTTCCCACTTCCCCAGAAAGTAATGGCTTTACCTCTTTAATGTCGGAGCAAGGAAGCTATTGACATCTGGGTAGCAGAAATCTGGAAATTGTTCATTACATGAGGTCATAAGATCTAAATGCTTCTGGCAGCAAGCAACTTGTGTAAGGCAGACTTGCTAGTGATACGCCTTTATAAAGATACCCCCATTAAGGGTGTAAGCCAGGTCCAAAACTGCTAGGAAAGGGTTTCCTTTCTAGAAAGTCCACCTTATACCTGCTAGGTTGCTTGTGTTGTTGCCAGAGGGAGCCAGTTATGAGCATGTTGGGCAGTGTCTGCTGTAGCTGGCAAGCTGGTTGTGGCTGTTCTGGCTCACAGAAGGAGCAGACTGGGCAGGCACACATGTATATACATAAGGGGAGAAAGCTTCTTGCAGTAAGAGAGATGGATGACTTAAAATAAATGTTAATATGGAAAAGTTGTGAGCAACATCACCTGTTGCTATCTTTGATAGAAGATTCCTGCTTACAGAAAAGTACGAAGAGCACTGAAGAGAGCTTCTGTAAACCAAACTGTGAGCACTTGGCAATATTTGAAATGTAATTGTACAACAAGAGTCCTTAAGAGCAATTATAGTGGGTGAAAGATCTTCATGTGATGTTCGCCTTAAGTATGTGGAACACTGGAGGCTTACATGAGGCTTTGAGCCTCAACTGTGTTGCTGACTGAAGTTCTTAAAATCATGCAATAAATGGCAACAATAGAAATCAAAGTTACTTTCCATTTAAGATTTCTTATGTGTTGTCCTATTCAGTGGATTTTCCCTTTATCTGGAATCTTGTTCATTTGTTTTCTCCCCAGAAATTTGTATAAGCTTAAGTATTTATTTCTAGTTTTAAGTTACAGTTCCCAGGGAATTCAATGTTACTTCTTACACATTGAACAATGATCTCCTTTTTTTAACACTCTATCTTCTCTGACTTTTTTCTTGAAGGCTTTGATTGGAACTTGGTGTTCAAATGGGATTACATGACACCAGAGCAAAGAAGAGCACGGCAAGGAAACCCTGTTGCTCCCATAAAGTATGTCTACACAAGAACTTCTCTCCTTGAAAGACAATGCTCTAACTTTCTGAGTAAAGGAAACCTATTGATTCATCATCTTAGGACTCTGTCAGACAACATTACTGCACTTGGAAGTGCTAGTTCGTTTGCTTTAGGAAAACTTATATGTATGATAAATGGTTGGAGTGCAGTGTTGCTCCAAAAGTTACAAGAGGATAGGCTGTGGCTCAGTTTATCACTATTTCTATTCTGTTCTTTTACTTGGGCATGTTGCCCATGTTGCCAACTCATAAACAGACTAAAATTGGTATCACCAGTTTGGATGGCCTGAGTGGAAACAATTAGTACAGTTCCGGTGTCCATTTTCTAGTATTAGAATTTATAATAAGCAAAGTATAATAAAACTCTGATGTATATCACCTTCTCCATTTGATATACTTTTACATCAGTATAAGTGATATGCACACAAAATTATAACAACTACATATTTATTATTAAGCTTGACATAAATTTAGAAACTGATATGAGTCTAGGACAGAGGGAATTTTCTCTGGGGGGTGCAACAGGATCAAGGGATTGTTACTGTATCCTTTCAGAATATTGAGATATCCCTAATTTATTATTTGAACAATATTATGAGAAACACTTTGAGAATTAAAAAGAAAGGTTGACTTAAAGGACACTTGTGAAGAATGAATAATCTACTTAAGTAAATGTTGGTTTGTGTTTGGTGGTGGTGTGTTTTGAGAGCTAAAAATATAGCATCAGTTCTAATGTTATGATCTTGGCACAAATTGCCGCCCTTTAAATAAGAAACTTGAGCCAAAAATGGATTTGGAATCTACTTCAGAAGCTGAGTGCTATCACAGTGCTATATCTACTATAGAAATGTTGTATTATGGTGTGAGAAGTCTGAGAAGTAATAGGTTCAAAATTAGTTGTCTTCTGAAGGATTGCAAGGCTTCCTAGAGGATATTAAGTCCTGAGATGCAAATAATAATCATCTGCCAATTCATGTTTCTCTAAATATTCCACTTTTCTTGTCTGTTTAGGACCCCCATGATAGCTGGAGGGTTATTTGTGATGGACAAATCCTACTTTGAAGAACTAGGGAAGTATGACATGATGATGGATGTTTGGGGTGGAGAAAACCTAGGTATGTATATTGCCTACCTCTAGATGATATTCAAAAGGAAGTCGTGTCCTTGCCTTTCCTCTCATGAATCCATGGACTTCATGGTCCCATGTAGAAGTGTTTAAATGTGAGTTAAAACTTAGTCAGTTATTGGCAAAACTCAAAAGACTTCTTTCAAAGAAAAAATTGGAATAAGGTAGGACTTGTATGTAAATATGAGGAAATTATTTGCTTCTTGTGCATTTCTTTTTTTCTTTATGAAAGCTGTTGAATAAAATAAAAAAACTAGAGCTTGTAGATAGGAAGTTACATTCAAAAATGTAATCTCGCTTGGAAGTTGCATTCTTTTCTTAATGATACTGATTTAAATGCAATGCAGTGTTTAAATGCTACCATTTTTTTAAGAAATGTCTTAAGTTGTAGCTGAGACTTAATCCTATAAAGCAAAACACAGGAGTTCCTGGATTTAATCTTCTTACTCACACTTTAAGAACCCAATTAAAATGTAGTTAACTGAAGAATTATGATTTTTCTTAATCATTGATGCTGCTATTCTGCCTGTCATGTGGGCTTAATGTTTGTTTTTATTTTGTACACTATTGTAGTCTGACAAGGTAATTATGGTTGAGAAAGTAGTTTTATTGTAAATTTGGTTGTACATTTCTGTTGTAATTTTCAGAAGTTTGTGAGTGAGAGGCTTGGGAGGGAGTGGAAGGAGGGAGGGAGAGGAGTTTGGGAACTCCTGCTTTTAAGGACATGGGTTCTTCCTTGGCCTAGTAGTTAAATAAAGCTTCAGCAGAGCTTGTTTTTTTTTTTTTTTTTTTTTGGTCTTTGTGCATTACAGTATTGCAAAAGTCTTTCTTCCCCTCAAGCTAGTATACTTGTGTCAAAAAAAAAGACAGAACTTTAAACACTTTTAACTTTCAGACTATTGTTAATTTATTTTTTCAAAGTATGAGTATACCTCAACAGTTTTTAAATATTATATTTTAAAAACCAGTTCACAAATGCTTACGGTACACAGTAAAATCCTGAGAAACCTTGAACTCATAATAGCCAGTGAGGGTTTACTGAAATAACATATGAACTGAGCTTATGCTTGGGCTGCAGTAAGATGCTTGCTGCAAACAGCCCATTTCTACCTGTGCAGACACGGAAACTGAACGTTTAATGCTCATATAAGGAACTTAAATGATAGAAGAGACCTCTAAGTCTAGTTTCTGACCTTCCTATGCAATACTCAAAAATCCTATACATATTCTGAAGTAGTGTTTTGGGGGTTCCTGAATATCTCACCATTTTGGCTGTACATTTTACAATTATTTCTATGAATATCACATTTATTTTCATTTTTTAGAAATCCTGGAAACTCTTTAGACAAGCTATTACTGCACTATATTCAGTTTGAGAACTCCTTTTGCTACTAGAGCGCTTAAATATGTGATCTGTAAGCATGTACTTCAGCAGATCCTCTGAATTCTTTCTGAGAACTTTGCAGCCGTTGTCAAGCTTTGATAGGACAGGGTGCAATTAACAGCTGCTTACTCAAGGTGAGAAGTCTGGGCAATATGTTGCTTGTCTCGCTGCACTCTGTCTACCAACGAGAAGATGAAAGCTGAGGTGCCTTTTTTTTTTTTTCTACTCCCACGTGAAAATGTCAAAGTATTCAGCATAAAAGGCAGCTAATTACTTGTTTGGTTAGTTTGGGACAGCTATGAAAATAAAGAATAAAAATCAAATAACCTGTGATTTAATTGGCATTAAATGAAACATGTACAAGGTACCAGAAACTTGATAAATGTTTAAGAGTAGGCTATGCCCAGTTGTATGAACTGTTTATTCTCAAGCATATCTTAGACAAGAGGCTTGGTGCTGTAGGCAAATATTCTACCAAATGGACTTGGAGGAGAAAACTGATAACTCTGCTTTCATAACTTGAGCAGTATGGGAGCAAATTTGAGTTGTGTTTGGTAAAGCTTGGAGGTCTTTAAAAGTATAATTTAGTCTGGCAGAAATATAAAAGCATTTTTGCTCAACCACCCGTTTAATTAGAAATATTAGCCAGACATTTATTTCAAATCAGAATTTTAATTTTTAAGTTCAAAATAGCATAAAGGGAACAGTGAAGTCGCTCCTTTGAAAACTGCATGGAGTGAATGCCGGGTTTAGTTGCTTGGAAGATTCCTTTGCTGATTGACTCACGTTCATTCCACCAGAAAGCCAAGACCACAGGGCCAAGGCAATACTCGGTCATTAATATTTTTGGAAGATTGTCTGTCTGCTGATCTTGAATGCATGAATATGCCTAATTTTCTCTGATGCTACTGAAATTATCATCAAAGTAGAACAAACAGGAAATGATCCTTGGAAAAGTAAAGACCATTCAGAAGAAAGGCAGTTGACCCTCACTGTCAACATCTGAAATGTCCTCATGTCCTTCAGATGGTCTGTGCAGAGGAAACTTTCTAACCCTTATTTTTTTGCTACTATGAATTTTTTTAAGTGTTACTATTTTTTTAATGCCTTCACTCATGGTGTGTGTGTGTGTGTGTGTGTCTAAAGAGGGCTTTCGGGAGAAGAATGACACTACACCTTAACACTAGACACTGATTTTTAACTACAGGAATCTAGTGTATGAGTGTTTTACCTGTAGAAAGATGCTGAATGTTTGTGATGAGACTTGGAATAGAACGGCACTCGGCAACTGCCAGCACCCTTCTGGAGAAAGAGGGGATCGGTGCTGACCTCTCTTGTCCTGTTTTGGGATAGATAAGCAAAGATTTTTGTCAGCACTAGGTGGTTTCTCTGAAAGGTCAAAGTTCTAAGGTGAAGAGTGTGTTCTATGTTATCTTGTTCTCACTTCCCAGATCACCTTGCCTTCGAGGTGTCCTATCCATAACTTCTAGTTTGCAGAAGAGATCACATCACTAACCAGATCAAGAAGAAATTCTTTCCATTCAGTCTCATACTTTGGTTGTCTAAACAGTCAGCAGCCTGAATCTGTTGATTGTTGTAATCCAGCCTTGCATTTTTGTCTACCAGGTTATTCCATCTTTAGCTGAGCAACTTCTGTTATAAGCTAGTTCACTGACTTAGATAAGTGTATCTATTCTTGCTTGTCCTTCTGCTAAAACATTAAAAGTGTGTATATCCCTGACTTACTCTGCTAAGTTACAGCATGGTTTATGAATTTGGAGGGTGATGGTAACCTCAGATAAGAGAAGATAGGCAGCTCTACTTCTAAGTTAATATGGTTTTTATTTTTCTGAGTTTACAGAACAGTAAGAATACTCAGATATGCCCTTGTTTGTGCTAAACTTTTTCAGCAAATAGTCTGATTCAGCAATAATCAGTATTAGTCTTCTCTGTAAGCAAAATGTAATTTTATAATATTCTAACTGAATTTTTGGTCTTTCCCTCATGTGTTCATTGCAGAGATCTCATTCAGAGTTTGGCAGTGTGGTGGCAGCCTAGAAATCATCCCTTGCAGCAGAGTGGGTCATGTATTCCGCAAGCAGCATCCTTACACATTTCCTGGTGGAAGTGGTACTGTATTTGCAAGGTAACTATGCAAGTTTTCAACTAAATAGTGGGTTTGGGATTTCTTCAAATGATCAGTAGGTGGCAGTGACTTCCCTCTGAGGACCTTTCAGGAGAATACTTGCAACATTATCTAATATGGTAAAATATTAATTAAAAGGAAAAAATAATGACTGATGCAACTGTACAGCTTAAGAAAGAAACTCAGAGTTGAAAGGTGGAAGTTCCTTGTTTAGATGTCCTGGGAGTCTGAAAAAGGAGGAAAGTGTAAACACTTGACATGATACCAATTTTCAAATTCTTTTCCTTTTCTTTTTTTTGTCTTTTTTAAAACCTTAGGTTCAGAATTATGACATAAGTCTTCATCCTACAGAAACAGGTTCATGATTCACTGAGTTATAGAAAGCACTGAATTATGTATTTGTGTTTACGTTTTGTGTGACTAGTTTATTGACAATTATGTAGACTGATTCTGGCACTAATACTAGCATGCTGAAAGCTTCATTCTATATTGTGTTTTCTTTTCTTATGATATGATTGCAAATAGTATTTCTATAGACTTAAATTTCAGGCCTGAAGGTTTAGTTTAATACGTATATGCATTCTGCTGTTGATTCAAAGTGTGACCTTAACTGAAATACTGAGCTCTCTCCTCAGTTTTGTCTGTAGCATTAGAATAGCAATTCCGCTTCATGTTCATGGTGTTAAGTCTTTTGGATTAAGGGTTTGCATAATTCTGTGACAGACATTTTGGCCAAGACTTTTATCATAGCTGAATATAACTGTAGTTCTTGATTTACAAAATTAGCTGTTATGCAGGGGATTGAAGAAGTACCACAAAGCTAAAGGCTGCGAGTGTTACAACTGCAAATCAAATCATTTATCCTTTCAGTAAACAAAACCCAAACTGTTTGACACCAAGCAACACAAGAGAGCCCAGGTGTAACTTAAATCCGGAAGAACGTTCAGAGCAGATATATTTGGAGTAGTCATTTGCACGAGGTTAAATAAACTCGTTAGAGGTGAACATTTGTTCTGCCAGCAGATTGGTACTGACAGACTGCTTAAATAAAGTCACCATGTTGTTTCTCCCAGTAGTTTTTAGACATAATTTTCCTTAGTTATTTGATTTCTCCCATCCTTTGAGTTCTGCAGTGAAAATGAATATTATATGTGGGAAAAAAAATGCATTACAGCTCTATTTCAGTATTTATAGTGCGCCAGGAAAGAATAAAAACTTACCAATTAAGCTATATTGTGTAGGCTTATGAGACAACTGTTTCAGTTTCACAGTAGGTTTTTTAAATGACAATGTCACAACAAGGATCATATTAATGAAAAATGGTGCAATTCTCCTACTGCTCTGCAGCTTTTCTGTTTTGAGCTGTTGCCATGTTGCTGCTGTTTCTGTGAAGTTATAGATACTTAAATACAGCTTAGGACTGAAAACTAAAGAAGTGTTGCTATGTGTGCAAGGATGCAGGATAAATTAGAAATACATCACACCAGCAGTTGTGGAAGATTCTACATTCATAATGGGGTTAAGCATGCAGATTTTGTTGCAGTGTGGTCAAATTCCCCATTAGGATTTGATCCCTGAGACATTCTGACAATTACTGAGATGTAATTTTTTTATATATATGAAATTAATTTTATAAAAACACCCTTGTGTTTTGGACTCATTTTCATTTAAAACAACTTTAAAAAGAGATCTTGTGTAAGGATAACAGAAGCCTGCTGCCTAGCATCTTGGGTACTTGCACCCCCTTCCAGCTCTACATTTCTCTGCAGCTACCTTATTGCCTCTATCCTTGGTGTCTACCTTGCTCAAATGCTGAAATGGTATTAAAATATTTGTTTCGTTGGGATTAGTTTTGAGTTGACCCAGAAAAGTAGCATGTCACTTAAACAGGGTTGACAGCTTGTTGTATGTTTGAATGTCATGTCCTCAGCCAGCTGGTTTGGGTGTCAAACCAATATAACAGTATGTCTGAGCTATCGACTTCCTCAGTAAAGGAGGACAGGAAACCTAATGTGATACAGCACCTTTGTAGTAGAGATACTGCCTATTACGTGTCGGGCTGTGGTGCCGGGACACTGCAGGCCTCGGTGCTGGTCTTGCAGTCAGGGCTGGTTGGCTTATCCCATGCTCAATTGCTTATGTAATGTGCTCTCGCACGCTCTGGGCATGTCTCCGGGTTTTTAGTGGGCTAGGGGGTACACGCTTTTGGCACCTGGAACCAGTGGGTGGCTCGGGACACCAGGCTGGGAGTCGTACAGCAGGAGAGGCGAGCAGGGAAGGCATCGTGGCTGTGGTGTGGGCAGATACAGCTTGTATCTGCCAGGGTTTGGTAGGTCGTGTCAGCTTTGTGCATAGACTTTTCCGCTGGAGGAGCAGCTCATTTGCTGCACAGCCTCGCTTCACCTGAGCTAATAAACCTTGCTGACCTCAGTGTGCCCGGCACAGAGTGACTGTGGCCGTGCAGTGCCGGGTCTTGTTAGCCGCAGCCCTGCACCGTGCTCCTTGCTGTCCTGCCTGCGCAGCGCCTTGCTGGTTCAGGCAGCTTCAGTGTCTTGGCTTTTTCCGTATTCACGATGCACCACGTTGGAGCTATTAACCCTTGAGTATCCCCATACTCGAGTATGATGCAGAACTCTGCCTGGCAAGTGCCTTTGGTGCTGATAACCCTGGCAAACCGCAGCTGCGGTCACCTCTCCCCTGCTCCCCAGCTGAGCACTAAGTGAGTCCTGGGGGTGCACACGGAGCTGAGGGCTACTGGGGAAGGTGAGCAGAACCTGCTCTCTAGTCTGGGCTGAACGGGATTTTGCGTATAAAATTGTGAAGGTTTTCTGTCTGAAAGCTTTCTCTTGGCCCAAAAAATAAGATTGAGAGCTGGTTGATTTTTTGTTTGTTTTTTGTCTTCTCCTCCCTACCTCCTTTCCTCCAAGAAGCCTACAGGAAGCACTTAGACACTATTTCAGTCTTCTGAATTAGAAAGGACCATAATAAGGAAGTTATTGACTGATGGAATTAACTGTGGTTGTGTTAGATTAACTTATTGTCAAATGTAGAATAAGCTTCAGAGCATAGCAGCTCTAAATAAAATAAGACTTAATTTTCACAGAATGACAGAGTGGTTGAGGTTGGAAGGGACCACTAGAGATCATCTAGTCCAATTCCCCTGCCCGAGCAGGGACACCTAGAGCATGTGGCACAGGGTGGCATCCAGGTGGGTTTGGAAGATCTCCAGAGAAGGAGACTCCACAGCCTCTCTGGGCAGCCTGTTCCAGGGCTCTGACACCCTCACAGGAAAGAAGTTCCTCAGCATGCAAAAATGCCTTTTTCTTCTGGCAGTGCAAAAGGAGTTTTAAAGGCACTGATTACAAATATAGTAACTTTAGAGATATTTTTTTCCTCAGAGATAAAGAATTTTAGGTTTTGTTTTTATTAACCTTTAGAGCAGTATTTAAATCTCTGTCTCTTAGAGCCTCTAAACCGTTTTCTAATATACTGTTTTCCACTTTTAGTTAAGCTATAGCATATTTGCTTGATTCATAAACTTAAATGCCATGACAACTTATGTCTGTTTGGAATGTCAAGGATTCTGCGGGTAGAAATAGATAAGAGACTGAAAATGCCAAAATTAGCCCTCTTTTCAGCAAGGTAAAATGTATTAATAAATATTGCCAACTGTTGAGCTTTTAGAGGTTTCCAATTAGCGTACTTATTATCCCGGTTAACATTCAGTGAATTTGGTTTCTCTCGAGTTACTCGCAAAAAAGAAAAAGGAAAGACCTGAGAATTTCAGAAAGCATACTGTGAGACAGTGTATATTAGATGTGAATGTAAGCCTGAAGAAGCTACGAATGGGGAGAGGGCATGAATTTCATTCTAAAAACATTGATTTCAGTCTTGTGTCTGAATAAGGAATATTAATAGGGAATGTTCTGCCTGGCTTGAGGCAAGTGACTGTATAGTACTAGAAGGATTAAAATCAAATCAAGAGTAAATGTCATTGCCTGATTGCAGCTAGTGAAATTATAACCTGCTTCATATGATTGTTCTTAGAAATACACGCAGAGCAGCAGAAGTCTGGATGGATGAGTATAAAAATTTCTATTATGCAGCAGTGCCTTCAGCCAGAAATGTACCATACGGCAAGTAAGTCACAACTACTTCTTTCTGCTCCTTGCTTCACAAGCCGGCATCTTCTGAGGTGATGGCCACACTAGCTCTCATGTTTTAATCTCTTTAAGATACAGTTCTATTAAGGACCTTAAGAATTCTTGTGTGTCCATTAAGCTACATGAAGTGCAGTAGCCTGACTTTGAAAACTTGATTTTTTTTTTTTTTTTCCTCCTCCAGTATTCAAAGTCGAATGGAACTCAGAAAGAGACTTAGCTGCAAACCCTTCAAGTGGTACCTAGAAAATGTTTATCCTGAGTTACGGTGAGTTTCGACTGCAGTCGGAGTTAGCTGTTTCCCGCTCCAGAAAGCATCAGTTTTTCTTTGCCTTTCCTTAGACATTAAGTGTGCATGCATATGCTTATTTATTATATATATATATATAGTAATATATAATAATTATATATTATATATAATTTATATTGTGCTTTTATATCCTAAGCATAATATATGTAAGGATATACATAAAAATATATGTATATAAAACATAAAATATATAAAACATAAGCATAAAACATAAAATATATAAACTTTTATTTGCAAAGCCAATTCATTACAGGCTTCCTTGCTTTTTGTTTTGTCAGTTCTGTTTGCTTGAAGGTGTATGAGTTTGTATTTTGTCATCTTCCCTTCAAAGCCTTTGCCTTCACCTAGGCAGCTGCATAGTTCTGTGAGCAGACTGATTCGCAGCGCAGTGCAAGTAACTAAAAGTCAGCAGATGAGAAAGCTGTGGGTTTTGTTTACTTTAATAAATGCATAGCTCCATGTTGAACCTCCTGCCTTTTTTCTATGTTATTGCATCATAGGGCAATCATGAACCTTTATGCATGTGAAAAAATGAGGAAATAAGAGGTAATCTTGCTACAGCTTCTTTGAAATAAATCAGTATTTGCAGAATTTAACCTGATGCATGGTAAAAACTCATTTGCTGTTTTAGAATGTCCTGATGAATGAAGCGAACTTCATAAGAGAAAGTGATTATTGAATCACTTCTTAGATTAATAAACTTTTGTTCCATAACCTGTCAACAAGCAAGGTTAACAAACTTGAGCCTATAGCCCAGTTAGTCTGTAGTCCCTCTAGTTGTGGCTCAGAAGGACACTTCAGCCCTTCCCTTACCTTCCTGGGTGCACTGCCTGTCAGTTAGTCCCTCAGGTACTCAGGTAACTGCTAGTGACACAGGCTTGGAGTGCAAAAGGATCAGCAGCTACAGTCCTAGGAAATCTTGTACAGAACCACAGATACTAAACAGTCCCATAAGCTAGGACAATGATACAAAGGAAGCAAGTTGCTCTTTATTTTCTAAAAGTGCCAGAGAATGTTTATTTTTGTGTAATTTAATGGAAGGAATGTGGCTTGCTAGCTGTCCTAGAAAATGTACTAAAATAAGCATTGCTTAAGTGTACTGTCTTATTCTGTGTCAGTTCTCATGTGCTCAGCTCTGTTGGGTTGAACTTATTCTTATGGAAATCTGAAGTTTTAAAAGGAGCTAATATGCTTTTACTCTCTGCTCTGAACTCATAATCTTTACTATTTTGAATGTGCTCAATTAAATGTTTCTCAACTATGAATGTCAGTTTTTGTGCAATGGTCTGAAAATAGATAACAGCAAAACAGTCATTTTTTCTCTGACACCATATCTACTTGGGAGAAAAGAGTCTTGAACAAATATGAAGTGTCAGATTTCTGTCTCAAGCTAACTTGGCTTAAAAAAGCTAGATGACTGCAATGGTTAACTTGAAACCTTGAGTAACCTTAAATGATAACATTACCTTGAATTTGCATGTTCTGCTGAGTTCATCCTCATTCCCTGCTAAGAATCTCATCGTGTTCTGCGCTAAGCTTACAAGTCTGCTCATATTTGATCAGTTTATGTCAAATAATTGCTTTTCCTCATTAAAAGATTATTAGTTTTCCAAATAGCGGTCATCAGTTACCTTCAACTTCTCATCTTAAAAATAGTTAAGGTTAAGAAAGGAAGTTAAAAACAAAAAAGCAACTAAATTAAGCAGATATTTCCTATTTCATTTTTAGGGTACCTGATCATCAAGATATAGCTTTTGGAGCTTTGCAGCAAGGTACCAATTGCCTTGACACTTTGGGCCATTTTGCAGATGGTGTTGTTGGAGTTTATGAATGCCATAATGCTGGGGGAAACCAGGTCTGTATGCCTTTCCCTTTTTATTTCTCCAAACTGTGTGATATTTAAAAAAAGTAGAACTTTAGTCCAAGGAAATAGTCTATGCTGGTGACAGAAAGATGAATCCAAACCAACAGACCAGTTATAAAAGCAGACTAAATAACTTCTCCTTGAAATATAACTTCGCATTTTCAGGGTTAGAATCTCAGAGCCCACAGGTTCATCCAGTGTACAGTGGATTATTCTCTCTTTCTGTTTCTCTTAATACTTAGTTTTATCCTGGAGGTCAGTAATATCCTTCCCAAAAGTTGTATACATCTTTGGAGAGCTGTCATTCATGAACTGGTGTGGGTTTTTTATTCTTTTCCCTCTTCCTCTGAAGAACATTTTTGGTGGAAATTGATCCTTTTTTTTTGCATATGGTCAGCAAAACCAGAGGAGCACATTACTGTGGTGCTCTGTTAGTTGCTTCCAATGTGCTGTAACAGAGGGTGAAAAACCTGTCTCGAATGCCAGGAAAGCTCCTCCAGAAAACAGAGATTCCTAAATGAGAAAGCATTTCAATAAATCCTTCTTAATTCTGCTCTTAAATTGATTCCAAATGTGTCAAATCTGTAAACAACATCTAAATAGGAACATTAATTATTGAAAAATATCTAATTAGGCAGATGTTACTTATAGGCATCATTAACCAAGTCCTTGCATATGTTTCACTAGATGTGTGCTGTTTTGACACTAAATCTTTTCAGAAGCAAGCTGATGTTAAGTCAAGCAAATGTAAAATTAGTACATCAAATGTATCCCCTGTTAAACTATCTGGCCAATTACAATTTATTCAATAGTAGATTTTTATTAAATTTGATCTCTAATATAAGTTAGAAGGGGAAAACACTACAATTCAAGAGAACAATAAAATAAAGAAGCTATTTCAGGAAATGTCATGTCAACTTGAATGTGTTGTCATCATACATCTAAAGAATTCCTTAATCTCTTTAATGATGGAGAAAGAGGCGTATATCCAGTGAGGCCTTTTCAGTTTTTGAAAGTGCACTCATCTTTTTAAAGCACTAGAGTGTTTTCAGAAGAAAGAGTGGACATGACAAAATTGCTTTGGTGCAGACACTTTGGAAGCTTCTAGTAAAATTATGCATTTTCTATAGATACAGAAAGTTGTCTTTCAAACTTCCTTCCTTGAGTCTGACCCTCTTTTCTGTGAAATCTTGTCTGTGGAAACGACCCTGAAAAATTAATAGTCTCTTGCAATGAGCAGTTTCCTAGGAGAGAAGATAAAATAATCTCTCACCTGCATGCTTGGAAAAGAGATTTTTTCAGAAGGAGATGAGCTTAGACAAAGGCTTCTTGTGTCTTCAGCCAGGGGTGGAGTAACGAGCTGCTTTATTTCCATGCACATCAAAATACCCTGTGCTATTCATAAGCCTGGAGAGTGGGTGCTTCTCTCCTAGCCTTTTGTTGCTCTATTTTTCCATAGAAGCAGAGGTGGCCAAAAAGAGTGTCTTGGTGAAAAAGATCTTTCTATCAATATACTACTACTGTAAGAATTCTGCTGTACCTTTTCCATCAGTTTATTGTTTTGAAAAAATACAGTAGATGGATTTTAATTTGGATGCTTTTGTGAAGGAAAACTTAAATTCTTTTCACTTATGGGCAGGACTTAACTTGACAGAGGCCTTTTTGACTGGGCACAGGAATCTGCAATATTTTTTTACTGGAAATACAAGGCAGTGATGAGATGTGGGATATGGCCTGGCTCTTGCTGAGGGTTCTCCTGTGACCTTACTGGGTGTTCCTGTTTGGGAGCGAGGACGATGGGTTTTTAGATCTTTAGAAGACAATATAAAATTTGTGAGATGTTTCTGGCATATGGACGCCTCCTCCCCTTTCAAATTGAAAAGGCATTGGCTTGAGAAATAATACCTCATTTGGGAAGAAGTCTTAATCTCCTTTGTGATTAAATGGGAACANAATAATACCTCATTTGGGAAGAAGTCTTGTGATTAAATGGGAACGATCAGTTGTTTATCACCATAGATGAAGGTGTAAAAACTTTTAGGCAGGAATGAGCCATGACCCTCGCTTGGGGGAGAAGGATTGGGAGTAGGCTACGATCTTCAACTTGGCCCTGCCAGTTTTACACTCGTTTTTACTGAGGGCACTAGAGGAGATGGATGTGTTTGTGATGGGCTATGCAGAGCCTCTCCTATAATATAGAGGATATGCTCTGACCCAGCTCAACCCAGCTGTATGGAATTTTAGTGGAAATAGATACTTTTTTTTCCTAGAATAGATTAGTGAAATTTAGGGACTTTGCTTGCTTAGAGTCGTTTACTTGTATAATAAGATGAAACAATTCTGCTGTATTGTTTGACAAATCGGTACAAATACATAGGTTTAAGGAGATAATGATAAATCTAATGTACATAGATGCAAGGGAAAGGTCTAAGCTTGATGTTCTGCTAACTTTATAGTTCCAATTTATGGCACACTTAGCTTTTTTTTGGATGGCCTGATCTTCCTACTCATTACACAGAGCCATCCTATGGTGATGCAGTGGAATTAACTCAGTGCTAATTTCCATTTATAGCCAGTCATAATTTCTGGTCGCCAAAGGAAAGCATCTGTGTGCTCTGTTTCATACAGTGACGGGCTTTCATGTAGCTATCTACAGCAGCAGAACTTACAGCACATGAAGCTGTACCCTTGGCCTTTAACCATATTAACCCCTTGGGAATTCTGTTATGTCTGGGACCCTCCCAGGCTTCTTGTGGAAGGGTGAAGATATGTAAGGCCAGACTTCTGATTCTGAACCTGTCTCTGGCTGAAGGAATCTCAAACAACAAGCTTTACCACTTAAACTCTAGCAGTACTTAAAGATTTTTGTGAATTATTAAATCATAAAGGGCTATTGCAGATGCTCTTCAGTGGCTCTTAACGTTTCTTAGAAATTCCGGATAAGTCCTAAAAATATTCGTGCAATTTCTTAATGTTAAAATCATTATCAAAAGTGGCTGTGAGTGGCCCTTGATGACATTGTGCAGACTGGAGGGAACTGCGAAAGCAAATAATTTTGACTATCTTCTGAAATGAGTTGCCGGAGAAAAGGTGATCTTTTTCTTTATATATACGTGCTTTTTTAAGTACCCTAACTATTCAACTTGAGCTCAAGTTTGAATAATTGGTGTGGCTTCGGTAAGATTGGCAGCCTTCCTCAGAGAAGGATAAGAGATACGGAGAGCAAAGTGGATCCTGCAAACCAAACTTTAGGGTGAGAGGCATGGAGAAAGTCTGGACATCAGGGCCAGATCAGGCCTGTTGCAGGACACTTAAAAGATTGTCCAAAAACAATTTGGACAATGTTTGAGCAGCCTCTAAAAGTACTGCAAGGACAATATATGCAAAATGGATTTTCTTTCTTCTCTATTTAAGAAATTGCATGTTTAAACATGTTTAAAAGAAATTATATGTTGTAAATCACATTAACAGAAAGTTACAATATGTTACATGTTGGATGGAAAGTAGCATTTTACCTTTTGCCCTGAAATTTGTCAGTCTTCTGTACTGCTTTCTGGTAGTCTCAACTGCGGTAGAAACTATTATTATTTTTGGCTCTGCATTGCACATGCATTACTCAATGTATGGTTAGAGTGGCCAGAGATCCTGCAACCTTTTCATGCCTTTACCACAAAAAGTACCTGTGACTTAAATTTGAGGATCTGTATGACTGCCAGTTGTATTAATGTGAAGCCAGCAGAGGGAGCAAAAAGCCCAGCCCAGAACTCATCTGGGGAATAGTGAAACAAATGAATTTGCTATGTTTGGAAATGACCTTTATTTGCCTGATCTATGTGGAATAAAAGTGCTTATCCTGAGCCATTCACAGGAGTTTAAACCTGTGCCAGAAATGTAGATGCAGCAGGGTGTGTGTACTTTGTGTAGGTGTTGCCATATACATTTCTTTTCACTTTGTGTGGGGTTTTTTTTGTTGATTTTGTTTGTTTTGTTTTTTTTGTTTTGTTTTTAGGAATGGGCCTTAACAAAGGACAAGTCAGTGAAACACATGGATTTGTGCCTTACTGTTGTGGACAGAGCACCTGGTTCACTAATAAAACTTCAGGGCTGCAGGGAAAATGACAGCAGACAGGTTAGTATGTCCTGAGTGCATTCCCCAGACAGTGGGAAAAAAAGGATTGTGTGTGAATGAGTGTGTAATAAAGTGCCCTGTGAATGGCATTTTCTCCTATGCCTTCTGCTTTTTGCTGCCTCCCCACTGTTTGTATGTAAAAACAGGATAATGCGACATCTGGGCATACCAGCTCTGGGAATGTTCTTGTATACCAAGCTTTTCTATTTATAAGCAAGTATCCATATTATATTAACATACAGGCCGTTGTGTCAAGACTGACCTTATATAAAAGTTGGCCTGGCAGCGTTTGTGAGTAGCAATCTTCAGTTGCCATGTCTGTTTTTTGAAACAAAATGTATTTTCCGGAACATATTTCTGAAAGACCTCCTTCCATAAAGCTTGAATATGAGCTAGTGTTTCTCAGAGGAGGATGGTTTGGGTTTGTACTCTGCAGCTGTGGCTAGTCCAAAGTATACATGAATGTGCATCCGCAGTAGTGGAAGTAGAGCAAATTTATTTTATGTAGTATTTGAAGTTATGAGAAAAGGAAAACATTATTTAGAATAGGGAGAACAGGCTTTATAACAGCACTTTAAAGCTGCATTGTTGCTTCCTCTATTTTCTATACATAGGTAGAATCACATTTGCAGAGTCATAACATCATTTTGGTACAGTCCTGTAACAATCTGTTTCTGCAAAGTCATCAGTTCTGATCTTCTGCCAATTTCCTTGCTTCTATATCACAGTATTTGCAGACACATCAGTGAAATGTTCAAAGAACACACTTTATTCTACAGATAGGGAAACCAAGGAAGGAGGATTCCCTTGATCAGGTTTAAAGGCAGAATGAGTTATGAGTATGAGGGAGAAACGTGTGTGTGTGTGTGAGTGTGTCTTGGTCATCAGCAAACACTACTCTATTATCCCTAGCCCCACCTTGGGTAAAGAGCTTCTGGCTGCACAAATTAACTGGTTGTCTTCCAGATATTTCCAGGGCATCTGACTGATTTCTAGATTTCAGTAAGGTTGCCTTTTTCATGCTTATTATTTCATGTTCCAATTGTAGTGATGCTGTGGATGTGTGTTAACTTTTTAACTTTTTTTTTCTTTTTTTTCTTCCAAATCAAGAACTTCTCACACAGACATACATGGTGTGACAGTATATTTGGGAAGAACTCTTCTTGAAGAACTACTTCTTGAAGAAGAAAAATGCTTTGGTGTATTCCGCATCCAGTGCAGCATTTTAGCTCAATGAGAATAGCTGTTTTTGGCAAGGCTTGTGAAAGCCTTTGGCAAGGCTTTAGATGAACCTGCGTTCACTGTTGCAGTANTTCCAATTGTAGTGATGCTGTGGATGTGTGTTAACTTTTTAACTTTTTTTTTCTTTTTTTTCTTCCAAATCAAGAACTTCTCACACAGACATACATGGTGTGACAGTATATTTGGGAAGAACTCTTCCTGAAGAACTTCTTCTTGAAGAAGAAAAATGCTTTGGTGTATTCCGCATCCAGTGCAGCATTTTAGCTCAATGAGAATAGCTGTTTTTGGCAAGGCTTGTGATAGCCTAGATGAACCTGCGTTCACCGTTGCAGTATTCAGAGCTTTTCCAAGCACAGGCTGGGGAAGGATATGAGGACTTTTTAGAACAGGATGTGGAAATCATCCTTTTTCTGCTTTTATAATCTAATGTTTTTATTTTCTCTTCCAGAAATGGGAACAAATTGAAAGCAACTCTAAACTCAGGCATGTGGGCAGTAACCTCTGTCTAGACAGCCGAAATGCCAAAAATGGTGGTCTCACGGTTGAGGTCTGCAGTCCTGCTTTGTCACAGCAGTGGAAGTTCACACTTAATCTGCAGCAGTAGGAGGACTCACATGGAAAATGCCGTTTCAGTTCATGGACATTGGGCAAAGTTTTGATTGCATTGCTGATGTATTTCTTAAACTTTCCACGGAACTTATATACCTCAGTATTCCACCTTTAGCTGAAAGTAGGAGCGCACTGAAGCAGACACCAGGGAGCCGGGGGACTTGGAGCGCTGCAGGGACTTCACTGACCCTCACTGCAGCGCAGTTCCTGTTTGGTGCGAAGACTTTAACAGTTCCTTTCTGTCTTCAGTTACAGACTTGCACAGCAGATAATTAACTCTAGGAACAGTTGATGTATAATAGAAAGTGGATCTCAAGAAACACCTGTGGGGAACAGGGTGCGGGGAGGGCTGGGTGGGAAAAATTACATAGGAGAAGATCATTTGAAATCTCCATTTGCTCAGAAATCATTGTTTGTGGTTTCCAGAAACAGAAGTGTCATTTTGAAGCGTTTTTTTTTTTTTTCTTCTGTGTGTACTTGGTATATTTGAATAAGAACTTTTCTATGATGGACTCTAAATATAAATATATAAAATATATATATTGTGAGCTCCCAATGATTTATAGCAGTTTTCATCATCCTCTAATTATCAACAAAGTGATTGACATATATATAACCCAGAAATTGGATTTGAATGCTAGGAGAGTGCAACTTTGAAGGTGCACGTTTTGTGCTGCCAAGTATGATGTCCATGTTAACACTGGATGCTTTGGCTTTGCAAACTGGATCTACTAAACACTTCACCCTCACTGGAGATCACGCAACTCAGAAGGAGAAAGAAGACAGCAGAACAAGCCAGTGTGTCTGCACAGGTGATTGCTTGGATTGTTCCAACTTGGAAATTCGTAACATGTGGTCTGGGCATCTGTAACTTTTAAACTTTTACTTGATGTTTGTGTTGATCATTTCTGTAGTACTTCATCTTTAAAATCCTTTGTTCCTTTGTTTTAAAAAAAAAAAAAAAAAAAAGCCTGTGTAAACAGAGAAGATCTTTCACAGATGCAGCCACAGGTTCAGCACAGTTGTATGCTGGGCCTAATCAGAATAGTTTCTTTGTCTAAATTCAAAATCCCCTTTCGAATTTTCAAAGAAAGATGAGAAGATAATTGTATATAGATAGCACAAGACCTTGTTTTTTAATTTGCAAGGATGAGCAGCTACATAATATCTCTGAATTGCACTTGCTTAATTTATAGGCCTACTACTGGGAGATTTTTTTGAGTTGTGTTTCTTTAAATGAAGTTTTTGATTGGATTCAGGCTTGACTCTGGGAATCAGTCTGGATACCAGCAGATCCTATATGTGTTTTTAAATGTAGAAATAATACATTTTACAGCTTAAATCCAGTTGATGTCACTTTTATATTAAAATTATCCTGTCAAAGTTGACTCCAACTTTGATCTGTGCTTTCTTAGATTTGCATAGAATATATACTTTTTTTATTAAGCAAATGCTTCAGTGAGCTCTTACGATGAGAAGGAGAGGTAAATAAGTAGTTCCAGCAACACAGGCTGTAGACAAAAATTAGTGCAGATATGCAGTGCCAGGAAATGGTTTTGGTGAGATTAGGGATCTCAGAAAATACAGGTGATAAACACTTACTGTACTGCAGTACGCTGGTGCAGTTTTTCCTTCCTCCTTTGTCTTTGGAAATAGAGTAGCTCCTGATTTCAGTTTCCTTTGGCTGCATTTATACAGTAGGTGTAAAGGTCTTATAGGCAAAACGGCTTTAACTGTGTCAGTAAGTGTGCCTATAAATATCTTGCATGTCTGAAGCTGTGACTTGCAAGAACCTGCATTCCTTTTGGATGGGAACATTAAGGGAAATGGTTCTATCCAGCTTCTCTCATCCATCACCTGACTTTCCTATGAATAATTTATTCTTTTTTTTTTTTTGCATTTTTTGCCATGTACTTCCCCCAGACCTCTCTTGTTTTAGAGGCCATGTAGCAGATAAACTAGCTTTCAGCTTTTAGTCTCTCCCTACCTGTAATATTTTAACCTAGAAGAATGTGATTTACAAACAGCAGTGGATTTCTGCTGCTCTGCAAAATAAATGCTCAAATGTGGGCTCAGCAGCAAGTCAATTGTTTGCAGGTTTGGAAAAACAGATTTTAAATAAAATCTCTGCAGCCTCTGCTGTGGATGTTTTCCAGTTGCAGCTTTGATCAAAGCATATTATTGATTTCAGCTAGTACTTGCAACTCTGACCTGCCTCTTGACTCCAAGTCAGAATCACTAGTAAATTTCCTGCTCTACCCCTTAACCAAGGCTTGAATGTCAATGTGTATCATATACAGTAGAAATATTTCTCCAATTCCCCACAGATGCTGCGCATAGGGACTTCAATATAGGAGCTGTATGTTATAGACAGCATTACTCTTCTTTGAGAGAACGGACAAGAGGCAGTGTCTTTTTGTTACGTTTACATGACAGTGTGCCAAAGTTACTTACTGTGATTCGGAGGGAGGGGAGGGGGGAATGTTTAAGAAATCAGCCTATTTGAAAGAGGAATTAAGAGCCCTTGAAGCAAGTTGTGATGGAGTCTTCTGAGAACTTTTCTTACTGTCTTCAGAGCAAGAATGGTGATACGTTTGTTTTGCAGATTTTCAAGGCATAGTCTGGAAAATTTTTTTTCAGTTGGTTTGAAAAGTCTGCTGTACAGAGCTTGTTCATTTTATAGATGGAAACCATCCTTGAAAAATTGTTTAACTTAAAATAAAGAATGCTTTATAGAAAAGTTCATGATTGCTAATTTAACAGTGAAAGCAAAAAGTCTGCCTGGAGCTTATAAACTGAAGGGACTTCCAAGTGCTTCAGTTGACTTGGTTGTATCAAAAAGTTCCTCCTTAAAAAAAAAAAGAAAAAAATTTGTATGTACACCTGAGTGTATGCTTCCGTTTATGATGAAAAAATGTTGCTTGTATTTATATCAGTGTGAAGACTTAGGAAATTGTCCTGTTTTAATGACTGTTCTTTGAGCGAGTTAACCCTGACTGCAGCCACCTGGCAGTGCCGGCAAGGGAAGGCTCTGGGTTTGTGTGGGGTTTGGTCTCGCTCTGCTTAGGCCTGAGGTCGAGGCTTTGGCTATCCCCCTCCTTAGTGCTGCCTCCAGCCTGTCCTTGTCTGCGCCCGCCTCCTCGTGGGAGCCTCGACTTCGGCCAGCTGCCCGGGGCGCTCCGAGCGGGGTCTGAGACACAGACACTCCACAGACTCCTTGTTTGGGGCGCGCGGAGGGTCCGAGCGCTGCCCAGGCCGGGCTGGGCTGACAGGGGGCTGGCCTGGCGCCATGGGGCGCACGGCGAGTCCCACGTGTGGGGAGCAGGATGTCAGGAGAGGCCGGGCCTGGGCCCGCTACTGCGGGCAGCATATGGAACCCTCCGGCTGTGCTCCCTGCGCGCCTCCCCAAGGGGGAAATGGAAAGCAGGAGAATGAAAGCAGTAAATCTTGTCTGCGACCCCAAAGCCACTGCCTGGGAGGCATCCTCCTTCCTTCCTCGGCAGCAGACGGGAGGGGAGGGCCCTGCTCCAGCGGAGGTGCTGCTGCGGCACCGGCACCCCCGGGGGGTATCAGTACTTCCACCCCTCCTGCTGCACTGATAGATGTTGTTCTGTGGGCTAGAGGGGAGCAGAGCTCCCCCTGCAACTGCTCCGCTCCCTGCTCGCGGCAAGGCGCTGGCGCTCGGAGCCCCGGTGCGGTCTGCCGGGCTGGGTGAACTGCCCAGCGGATCCTTTGCCACTCCTCACCAAAACCCCCCAGTGTCTTTCCTCTTATTTCCAAATGTGAAGGCTTCCCATTCTGTGTATTTTTTTTTTGGAGTTTCAGGTCTGAATTCTTATTCTGATGTTGCTGCTTTGCATGTGTTGCTTTACCCCACTTCCAGTGTTATGCGTAAGATCAGATATGTTCGTACCCTCTTTGTAATGGAACGTTAAATGTTTCCTCCTGGGGTTTTAACCAGCCTGTTTTTTAAAAGCAACATTTTCAAGATGATCCTGACTTGTTTTTCAGGAAGTAGTTAAATACCGAAGGAGTTTAGAAGATTGTAAACTGCTTGAGGTAAAGGGATTGTTGTCTTGTTTGAGATGGGCCCTACAGGACATCATGGTCCGCTCCCTGCCTGGAGCGCTACTGCCATGACTTGTCTTCAAAAGTTATATTTTTGTATACAAATATCATTGTCTATCTTGTTTTACTTGGATTTATGCTAAAATGTAGATATACTGTAAAGTAATGTGGTGGAGAGTCAGGTGCATGTATTTTCAGTGTCCTCATGCAGCCAGAAATGCAAGGAATAATTTAATGGCAATAACTTGTAGAATACTCCAGCAAGAGGCTTGTTCCTGTCTAGAGTGATTTCAAATGAATAGAAACGTTTGAAAAAATAGCCTGGGATAATAGGCCCTGATTACAGAATGGCACAAATGTCAGGGTGAATCTTTTGTTAGACTCCACGTTTTATT
This sequence comes from Crypturellus undulatus, assembly GCA_013389825.1. Lineage (NCBI taxonomy): Eukaryota > Metazoa > Chordata > Aves > Tinamiformes > Tinamidae > Crypturellus > Crypturellus undulatus. The sequence goes on along the minus strand of VWPW01003985.1, from coordinate 336,909 downwards.
CACAGCTTAACATCCAGTGGCTATTTTAAGATCCATTAGTAAGCTTTAAAAAATGGGAATAAAGTCAGTCCACAGATGTTCTCTCTCTACAGCCTTCCAAGAGGTTGTCTCGATGCATGCAAAATACCCTTTTTACTTGATTTCTTGCCACATAAAATCATACAGTTTTTTTGTACACAGGAAGAAAACTGCTTGAATTCATGTGCCTATTTCTGCTGAGCCTGTATCTCTTTCTATGTCTATTTATTATTTCTAAAAGGTGCCTGGAAATCAACAGAAAGCTTATCCATGTTTTTTACCCTTACTTACATATTATTTAAATTCCATCTTCAGCGACTTCAACTGTGTGGTAAAAAGTGGGTTAGAAAATGACTGCAGAGTGTCTGTTCTGTTTGCATGGTGAGCACAATTCCTGCAAAATGGTTTTCCCTTAATTCTTGTAGCACCCTTCATCCTGTCAAGCAAGTTGCTTCTGAATCGGGGGTCAGGACTACAGAAACCTGGAAAGGTGCTGTCTTGGTAGCCAGTCTTCTAGGTAAAAAGGTAGAAGGAAAAATGAAGTGGAAAGGTCAGAGAGAGGTGCACGGTGAGGAGAAGTAGCTGCAGAGCTAAGTCTCTTGACTCAAGAACCTTGAGGTCTCTTGATACTGACTCGTTTTTTGTCTGGACTCTTTGGCTTATATCTTGCTACGCAGTCATCTCTTGTAGCTGACCCAGGCTTTAACAGGTAGGAAAACAAAGTGGAAGCATGGTCAGGAGAAAGGGAGGAGGGGAAAAAAAAAAAAAAAAAAGCTGCTTTTTTCCAGAATATCATCACTTACGGCACGGTTAGCATGTCAGTAAATCCGTAGCCTTACGGTCAAATGAGAATTAACTCTCCTGCACTCTGCAGTAGAAGTTACAGCATCTTCAGCAGTGATCTCTGCGCCACATCCGAGTTCTGCTCGGATACGGCCTCTGACAAAGCACTCGGCCTCGCTCCAGGCCCAATGTCTAGCATCAACAGCACCATTTTGTCTGCCAATTAATCTCACTGCTCGAAATGTGCCTCCTCTCATCAGAGTTTCTCGAGTCTGACACCGTCAGCTCTTACCTTCTGCTTTTTTAGGCTGAGCCTCTTGAGATTGGCAGAGGGGCAGCTTTCCCAGCCCACCAGTTGTTTTGTAGTGGTTCTCTGGGCTATTCCCTCAGAGCGATTCCCTGAGGCTGGCTGTGGGATGGTGGGGAATGAAGGTCCCCTCTAGGGCATTAAAGGATCTAGTGAAGCTGCTCTGCGCTCCAGCAGAACCAGGTCTGGGCCCTTTCGGCTCCTATTGTGTGTGCTGCCCAGTGTGTTTATTGCTTAGGTTGCACTCGAGGGCTTGCAGTAAAGACAGGCACCTTCTGTGCAGTGCTCTGCAAGGCTCTGCGTCAGTAATAATGCTGGTAGATCTTAACTCCCAGCAAACCCAGTCCAGCAAGATAAATCTGTGGGTGGCCTGAACGCTGCCAGTCTTTTTTTCTGTGCGTGTGAAATCAGTAACAAAACGTTTTATCACATGTCCATGAGCAGTGGTCACAGGCTGCTGACCTGGCCTGGCATTCCTGAGAGTGAGTCTACCTGTTTGCAGAGCTGGAGTCTCTGCCCCACTGTGGTGGTTCTTTTTCAGAACAGGAGCATGTGGTGGAGCAGGTAAATGGTGTTTACACGACATGCCAAGAAATTGTGAGGTGAGGGGAACATGGAAGGAGGCAGGCAGACATAGCTAAAATGCACCAATGCACCAATGGGAAGAGGGGGAGGGAGGCACAGACTGGTTACCAAGGCTCAGTTTCTGTCCCGGCTCCTTGGATGCTGCCTCCGCCCGGAGCAGGGACTGCCCTGCTCAGTCTGATTTGAGCTGGAAGTGGTTCCTGGAGAAAGGAGGTTACCTGGTGACCACTAATAGGAAGATGGATGGAGAACAACTTAATGTGTCATTCATCACAGACAGTGAATGAAAGGACAAAACATGCATTCAGGTACCAAATCTAACACAAAAGTAGTTCACACCGTTGATAGCTACTCCCTGGGTGTTAAAAAGCCAGAAGCACATATGAATCCAAGAGCTGTTTTACTGCATGCATCAGGAAGTCTTTCAGTTAGAGGCTGATAGCAGCAGGGGGAGCAGGTACAGGAAATATTACTTGGTGGTGTTCTCATTCCTTTGATCCTTTCCTTAGGCATTTGCTGTTGTTGGAGCCGATATTGGATTCCATGGTTCTCTGGACAACAGTTTTTGGCTGAGATGCCCGGAGCAGCTCACCCTGGCGCTGCTCCAACACCAACACTCAGGTGCGCGGAGCACATCTGAGGGCAGCCGGGCACGTGAGCACCAGGACGGTGCGGGGTGGCAGCGCCCGCGGAGCACGCCCAGAGGTTTTACCGGCTCCCCAGGGAATCCTGTCTCCAGCTCCGGTTTCAAGGGTTACTTTTCTTTGCTACAGCTTGCTTGCAAAGTGCTCTAATTAGCATTTGCCTAAAATGCCTAAAGGATTTAGGTTGATTTTTATGAAGGTAAAAGGCTGAAAAAAAGACTTTAAATTTCAGACCTTTTAAAGAATAATCATGAAAAAATAGGAATTAATTTTTGTAATTATTAACAACAAATCTAGTTGTTCAGGGATCGAGTTCCAAACACCATTTTAAGAACTTCCTTTCTTTCTTTCCTAAACATCCACAGATACAAAACCGTAAGAATCAGAACTGTCAATAACGTCTTGGTGGAAGGCAGCATCTTTGACATTTTGGTTACGGTGCCATCGGCGGGCTGTCCTTGCGAGCTCACGTAGCAATTTTCCTTTCGGAAGTCTTTCACGGACTTCCGAAAAGGGAAGTCCATCAGGGAATTTTCCATTAGCCTCCATGTAACAATATTTGTCCTGTGCCTGAATTTAGAGCTCTATTTGCAGCTCGTGGTGTGAGGCTTGTATGAACGTGGTCGAACAGTCTCACCTGGCACAAAGGGGCCAGGCGTAAGCGCCTCCATTGCAGTATAAATAGTGGTGAAACGCGGCTAATGCAGCCGCCCCCAAACACTGCGCCATCGCCCGCTGCTTTGCCTGGGTTCACTTCTTGTGACCCACCTGCGCGCGGGTGGAAACCCCTTCCCGGCAGCGCAGCGGGGACGAGCCCAGCCGGAACGTCCAGGCTCCGCTCACGAGCTGGTGGGATCTGGGATGCCGGGGACCAGCCTTCAGGGCACAGCAGGTCGCCAGCGCTCTTACCTGCCCTGCCAGGAAGGGCTTGAGGGGATATTGGTCACAAAGAGGTTTCGTGGGCATACAGAGTCCATAGAGAAAATCCTTTTCGATACGGCTCTCCACACAGTCCTGTTATTTCTGTGTCCATACCCACATATCAGTCCAGAGATTTCCTTGGTAACTGTTGGGACTTCTGTAACTCTCGGTGCGGAGCAGCTGCCGTTGCGCAGCTCCCCCGGCCGGGAGGCTCTCAGGTGATTCTTGTTGGCAGCTCCGTGTTCTTTGAGACGGTGCCCTGGAGCACCGGCTTCCCTAGGAGAGCCAGAGACGGCAGCAGGACAAGCTCCCCACTGACTCTCTTGCTCCAGTTTCCACCTTTTGGCAGAACACAACTTGATTTTCCTTGTGATTATTGTGGGCTGCGGAGGACAGCTCTTAAATTAGCCCTGAGGAGGTGGAAGGAGAGGCAGGGAGCTTCGCTGTGGGGAGGTGCCGCGACGCCGCCCGTCAGTACCAGTTCTACCTGACCTAACTGAACTATGTCATAGGCAAAGCCCTCTCTACTTTGTTTTTGTTGTTTTAATCAGCTTTTGGCAGATGCAAACATTCATTTTTTTCCCCAAATGCTGCTTCTGCAAATTCACAGCACAGATCTCCAGACAGAACTGGACTTGGATGGCTCAGCTCTGTGCAGGGAATACCCCAAGAAGCCCAAGACCCGTGTGAAGGTACCGAGGGTCAGAAGTGTTCGGCCCTTCCCGAAACTCTCCCCCTCCGCCCTATCCTCAGAGCCTTGTGCAGCTCCGAGCATCCCTGCTGCTTCCTTGCGATGCCCGTGTGCCGGAGTGCAGGATTTCGGCCACTTTTCTGGGAGGGATTTGCCCTCCAACTGAGTATCTCAATCCCAAAGACCTTCAGCTGTGAAGGGTTAGCAGAAAAGGAAAGGCAAATCTTCTGTTGGCTTGTAAGTGCTCTGGGCTTTAGGAGCACGTTGTTCACTGTTTGCAGCGAGGGAGGATAACTTTGCAACCACCCATTTTAAGCAAATCTGCAGCGACTTCTCCTCACTGCCTCGGGGCTGCTGTCGTAAGTCGGCAGAGCTGCTTGTGCATTTGTGGGTGCTTCAGCCTTTGTGGAGGTTCCCAAAGAACAGCAAGAGCCGTGAGTCTCGTCTGCTGCTGGCTTACGTTAACGGAACGAGAAACTGGGCTAAGCCACCTCAGGCACTGAAATGCTGCAAGCTACAGGGAGGCTGTCATTGCCGGGGAAGCTCTGTCAGCTGGGAAAGGGCATACGCTGTCTTGCAGCGTTGAACCTAGAGATGCTATAAATAACTCCTCATTTTCGTTCCTTTTTCTTTTTTCTTTTTTCTTTTTTTTTAAGAAAGATTAGGAAAGAAGTTTTTTTTCCCCTTCCAATTTTTATCCATTTTGCAGCATTGTTGCGTTGTTTGCAGCATGGAAGCAGCACAGGAATTTGCTCTGCAAGAGGAGTGTTGGTCCAGAGCAGTAAGAACAGAGGCAACGGGTAAGGTGGGCACACGGGGAGGAGGAGGGCAGAGGTGTGGGTGCACCTGCTGCTAACCCTTCTGCAGGGGCATGTGGGGCCGCAGCCAGAGAGGCCCCTCGGCCCCGTTTTGTTGGTGCCCGGTGTCCTCCTTGCTCAAGGGCTGCATTTCCTTTCTCCTTGCACAAGGACAACCCTGGCCGGTGCCGAGAGGGGGAGCAGGGTTCAGGGGCTCAAAGTGAACACCCCCCTGCCCTGGCCAAGTTCCAAGGAACCTGCTGCAGCTGCTTATTGCTCCTGCGGGCTGCTCTTTTGGGAAGCAGCTGGAAAGGTGAATCCCAGTGCCTGGCAAACTAGCCAGAGAGGGTGGTTATAAGCAGCTTGCTGAACCACACAGTGCCTCCATGGATGTCTTCACTGAAAGCTGGTGATGTTACTGGATAAATGATAAGGAACAAGTTGTGCAGTGACCTGTGGCGCTAAAAACTCAGGAGTGCCTTTGTCTTGTTTTGCGAGCAATAGGAGGGCTGTTGCCACGTCCCAGCAAGTCCTTCTCAGTGTCCGCTCTTGGTGTGCGCGCCGGGAGATGGTAGGTGCTTTCTGTACAAGGGAAAAGCGGGTTCCCAAGTCAACGTGATGCCTTGAAATTGGCAGCTAAAATTGGCCCAGCTGAGAGTGCTGTTAAATATCCATGGCTTGTCTTAATAGTCTCTTCACCGCATGGGCCGTGTCCACTGCGGGGAGCGCAGCCACACGGCGACTGGTGTGAGCACAATGGAGCAGCCCCAGCGTGAACCTGGCTGCAGGCACAAAATGGCCCCTAAGTCAAAGAAGCAGAATCTCTCCTATTCTATAAGATTTATTAAATTCAACTTGCAGAGTTCAGCTGGAGGGATTGCTCACTTGGCTGTGCGCCGTGGATTTTCATCCATGTTTGGTTTAGCAAATGCTTTACGTTATTCTGGTCTTTCTGAGCAGAGCTGTGCTCTGTCTGCTCTGTATTGACCACTGGATAGGAATTAAAAGAGCAATTATCTGAGCACAAAAAATGTTTTAATAATCTTGTTCTTGGGATATGTCTCTTCCATCCATCCTCTGTGCGAGGTGATGGTGGGTTACTGGGCAGAATAACCAAAAAAGAACTGAAAGGAGATGAATCTGGTTGCTGAGAGTAATTTGCAATTTACTGCAGCATGGCTGGCTGCAGATGCTAATCTATCTTATTCAGAACAAATTTACAAGAAGTGTCTGTCCTCTCCCCAAATTCCTTCATAACTCCTAATTTTGCAGATTATTATTGGGCATCTTTGCAGCTGGAAGCTTGACAAGTTTTTCCTTTTTCTACTTTTGTGCATCTGTTCAGAAGAAATTAACAACTTTAGCTTCACTGTTGTCCTGAAGGGTATGAGGCAATGCTGTGATATATGTTCTGCTTTGTTGTTCTTGGGCAAGCTGAATCTGGCAGAGGAAATACCTAACCTTTCATTTAAGGTCAATATCCAGACTGGAGTCAGTGTACCTGAAAAGGGGCCTGTTTTGGCTTGTTGCACCTCAGTGTGTTGCTATTGGGCTCTTGTGCTCAGACTCACGAGGTCTGAGGTTACACGGGGCAAAATGAGTTTGTCTTCTTGTGGTTTGGTTATTGACATTTGGGTTTGTGGACCATTAGTTTCCAATGAGTCTTAGAATTTGCTTTGCCACTATTCAAGTGTTTTGGATGAAGAACGGGTTTGGGGTTCCCAAGCTGTTTATCTGAGACCTTTTACAGGAAGCAAATCTGCAAAGAATAGATAAGTAGAGTAAATAAATCAATAGCGTGGCAGCACCTCTGGTGACATCAGTGCGGGCCCTCCTGGGAAATCCCGCTCCAGCCCTGCCCTGGGGAGGCACAGGGTCTGCAGTGGCCTAGGGAGGGAGCAGGTCCTCAGGGATCCTGGGGCTCCTGCAGCTTCCAGACACAGATGGACATGAGCAGCAAGGAGAGCTCTGATGCTCTCAAGGCAAGAGGGTTTTTTGGGCCCCGTGGAGGCTTTTTGCGTGGGGAGAGGACAAGGCCACAAACTGCCTTTTGGGCTGAACAGGCAACAGGAGACCGAGGGAGCAGAAAGGAAAGAATGAGGCAATGCTCAGATAGGAGGGTATGAGCAGAAGGAAGTTGGGGGCAAAGTTGCATGGAGCTTGATCCAGAAGGGCCCTGTGTGATGTATTTTTTTAATTATTATTTTATTTATTTTAAATGTTGCGCTCAGCTGTAGCGGGGGTGCTGAGCGCCTCGTTTCCCATCGCTGGTTCCCCTTTGGCTGCTCCTGTTACGCTCTGACCTGCCGGAGCCAGAGCCGTCGCCAGCCGCGCGCCTGGNGAACAGGCAACAGGAGACCGAGGGAGCAGAAAGGAAAGAATGAGGCAATGCTCAGATAGGAGGGTATGAGCAGAAGGAAGTTGGGGGCAAAGTTGCATGGAGCTTGATCCAGAAGGGCCCTGTGTGATGTATTTTTTTAATTATTATTTTATTTATTTCAAATGTTGCGCTCAGCTGTAGCGGGGGTGCTCAGCGCCTCGTTTCCCATGGCCGTTCCCCTTTGGCTGCTCCCGTTACGCTCTGACCTGCCGGAGCCAGAACCGTCGCCAGCCGCGCCTGGGCCGCCTGGCGGCCGCAGGGACCCAGAGCCGCCTGGGAGCCCCGTGGGGCCCTGCTGGGCAGGGCTCGTTCACTAACGTTGTGGGCAAAGCGCCCTGGGCGGCCGAGGAGGCGCCGCGGAAGCGCCCGCGCGCAACGCGGCCTCGCGGGGCTGGTCGCCCTCCGTGGGGCCCAGCACGCAGCGCTTCCTCCCTTCCTCTCGGGGGACGGAGGGCGGCACACGAGGAAGCACCGCGAAACGACGTGTGGAGTTTGGCTGAATGAAGGAAGGCTGCGTTGCTGGAATTATTAATTGCAAATTCTCTTGAGAAAAAATGTCACGGGAGATGGAGTTAGCACAGGCCCTGGCATGATCTGAAGGGCTGGCGTTGTTCAGCTGACAGCACTGAGGTTATGCGTGTGTTTGTGTCTTGGTGTTAATCAGACCCTGGATTTTATGGTTTTGCAAATTAAATTCCTTGCTTTATCCAGTTAAAGATGATTTGCATTGCTACTTGCGGCTCTGATTATGTAGCCTGATGACACACAGCGTTAGCTCAGGTCACAGCCCGTCCAAGGAGCAAAGTGCTGCCCAGCTCGGCAGGGCAGGAGCAGGGATTCTCCTGCCACAGCCGTTGCTGCATTCGAGGAGATTCACGCCGAGTTCAACACGCTCGACCGCGGCTGGTGACGCTGCGGAGCTGCCCATCGTTTTGTCAGATCCCTCCTGACTCCACATGGCTACGGATACGCAGAGCTACCCGAGAAGGCCGGGAGCGAGTGGATGCTCCCATGGGGCGCGGGGCTGCCGGGATACAGCCCTGTCTCGGCAGAGCGGCGGGATCCACGAACGCGGAGTGTCCCCCGCTCGAGCCCGTCCCCCACGGGCTCCTCCGCCACCCCGAGGCAGCGGCCTGTTCCCAGCCCCAGCGCCGCACCGGGGCGGCAGATGCTGCGCCCTGAGCCCTCCCCTTCAGCAAGGGGCGACGTTCCTAAGTGGAGATTTAGGGGTTCCTCCCCCATTACCCAGCACTGACCACCATGGCACAGTGCAAGCAAAAACACCAGGAATCACAGCAGCAAAAAGGGACCTGTTTTAGGGGGGAATTGATTACATGAAGGGTCCAGACTATATTAAAAATTGTTTTTCAGTCTAGGATTTCAGAGCTGGCAATTCAGCTACCTCTATGTTGAGAGGATTTCTGAAAGCTTGGAGATGTTGAGCTTACCAGAATCTCCTTTCATCTTTTATTAGTGTTGTTTACTGTTACATTAGACAAGCTCCGTGGGAAAAATAATAACTTACTATTGTTGGACTAAATGAGCTCTAGATAATTTAAAAATATAAATAATAACAAATAATATAAATAATAATATGTATATAACATATATTATAGCAATATAAATAATAATGTAAAATAATACCTATTCCCTCAAAGTATCATGTAGCCAAGGCCAAGGGTCTTGCTGATGGTTGCTTCTGCTCATGTTTTCACTGAAAATCTGGATGTTGCTACAGATGATTTAGATGTGAACTAAACACCTTTCTGTGAAAAATCCCAGTTACTCTATCAGTGTCCCTAGAGTGGCAGAGGTATCACAGAAACCTGAAACATCAAAGCAAGAGGTCAGTGTTGAGCCCCCCCCCCGGTACTGCCTCAGCGTGCAGCTGCAGCCCCTTCCTCTCTGCAGGAGGAACTGAGGTATGATCAGCCCAGGGCCAAGGGAGAGGGAGATCTTCATTTCTGCTGTTGGCGCAGACTCACTGCAACTACACTTACTTTTTATCCTGCCAGATTTCTAAGCCCTTCCTTAAATAAGGTCTAAATGTGCCCCATGGCTCGTTGTGTCTGCAAACACGGTGCTTGGGTAGGTCATGGTGCTGGTGGGTGCCTTTTGTAATGCAAACATCTCACAGAGACAGTGCTCAGGACTGCTACCGCTCAGCCCTGTGCCCGCAGCCCCTGTCCTTGCGGTCCCTGCCTCCCCGCTCCGGCGCCGCTGGAAATGCTGCCCTGGGGCTGCACGTGCGGGACTCTCCTTTCCTGTGCCGTGAGCAGGCCACGTGAAAGGCTTCGGCACTCACTTTTCCCCTGTTTTCTTATGGAGCAAACACATTTGTAAAGATTTCAGCCGTTTGCTTCTCAGGGTCTTACGAGTGATACCGTGACGTTTCTTAGCAGTGTTCTTGCTGTCCTTTCACCTATGCACATGAGGGGCTATCACATGCCTTCCCCCAAAGCAGCAGAAAAGACCAAAACGGAACAGCAACCAGTAATATATCTGACTGTATTTCAAAGTTCTTGTTGATTGTAAACAAACTTTGTTGAAGAAATAAAATCACACGACAAGATATCAGAGTGATACTATAAATCCATTTTGTTATTGTTGCCACACTTCACATTTTTGGAACTCAGAATTTAGCTCATGGTGTACAAAATTTGTAAAAATTTATTGCAAGCGTGCCTTTGTGTAGAACAAAACCAGTGTCACAAAAGTAGTTCCCTGTCCCATGCAGAAATACAGCTGTGGGTCTCCTCCTGACACGAGCTCACACACGTGCATTTCCTGAAAGACTTGGCTGTTAGAAAATTACTCTGAAAAGTTTTGAAAGAAAAAAAGATGGGGGAGGAAGAAGCAGTTGCAGTGTATGATTTAACTCCAGAATTTACGTGTCCAGCAGAAGTCTTTAGAATTATAAGGAATATGGAACTTTGCAACGAAATTATCATCAATTATGTTGCAAGCACAACACAATGGTCATTTTGAAACTACTCTGGCAGCTACAGCCTATCTCCGCAGTTGGGACAGTTGCTTCATTTGATGGAACGGAAGTAGCAATTTCGAAAAATAAATTTTTAAAAGAATGCTGCTGGGAAAATTCCTTTTCTGGAATTCCCATTGTTTCTGTTTCTACGGTGGCATTTCTCCAAACTGCCATCTCCATGGGATGCCAACATGCTGCCAAGGTCTAAGACTACTGAACATGGACATTGCAAGCAAAGCACGGCGCGAGGCCAGCAAGGGTTCAGGGCAGCTACGACAGCTTTGCTAACAGCTTGTGTTAAGCATCATCCTTTTCTTTTAAATTCAAATGTCAGGATGGAGTAGAGCAGTCCACATGCTGGAAAGATGAGATTTAGATGTGATCATCAGGATTTTCTCCACTTGCATTCCTAATCCCTGCACCCTCCTCTGCCTCCTCAGTGTGCGCTTCCCCTTTCGTTCTTTCTTGCATCAGATTGTGGTGATTAGCTCCACCTATGCTATATCACACTCTCCTTCACCACAGACACTAGGATAATGTTATTTCACTTTTAATTTCTGCATCGGAATGCCAGGTGGAGACTTGGCTTATGAAGAAAAAAAATTGGATTGCAAAAATAAGTCAAAGTTGCACTTTTTTTTTTCCATCAAATGAGTAACTGGGTTTCATAATGAGGTGTCAGTCGTTCAGTAGTTGCTTTTCACACGCACCTTGACACAGATTAATCACAGACTCACAGAATGGCTGAGGTTGGAAGGGACCTCTGGAGATCCCCTAGTCCAACCCCCCTGCTCCAGTAGGGACATCCAGAGCACGTGGCACAGGGTGGCATCCAGGTGGGTTTGGAAGATCTCCAGAGAAGGAGACTCCACAGCCTCTCTGGGCAGCCTGTTCCAGGGCTCTGTCACCCTACAGGAAAGAAGCTCTTCCTCACATGGAGATGGAACTTCCTGTGTTTCAACTTGCACACATTACCCCTTGTTCTGTCACCACTGAGAAGATTTTTGGCCCCATCCTCTTCACAGTCTCCCCTCAGGTCTTTGCCCATGACAACTGACATGTTGGTCAGAACCCCTCTCAAACTTCTCCAGGCTAAACAGGCCCAGCTCACTTCTTAGTCTTTCCTCATAACTGCAGATCACCAGCCCGAAGTTACTTTGTTCCCAAGTGGGTTGGGATTCTGGACTGATGAACCTAGTGTAGTGGGCTTGGCTTTGTTGTTTCTAGGCCTTTTGCTATTGGTGAAAAAAAGGAAATGCTCCATTTGAAAGCCAAAGCACATATTGTGCAATGGAGAGATTTGCCAGGGTTGTGGACAAATTCTTACGGAGCTTAAACTTTGCTCCTTCCACAGTCCTTGTTATTAGCAGGGTTGTCACTAACTTGTCAGTCTCTAGCTCTCCTTTCCCGGAATGGAGCTCAGATCCCAAGTTATGCTCCTTTCTCTGCCATTTGTTTATCCAGTCAGGTACAGGATGGTGCGCCCTGTGTGACTGCATTGCAGTCCTTTACAACTAGGTTCATCACCAGAATACCCGCATACATTCTAGGACTGTTGCAATTGTATCAAGTTAGCACTCTTGCAGAGAAATATTTTCATGGATTCATTTTTTTCACTACACATTATATGTGGATCACCTCGACATCAAATACAAGCAATTATTATTTCAGAAGAGTGGTGCAAAAGGGATTTTTCATGTAAGGTCTTCCCATAATACCTAAGAGTTGTTCATCACCAGAACCATTAGAGTGGTGACAGTGTAAAGGGGTTTTAAAACAAACCTTCACAGCCCACGTCAAAATCTACTCTGACAGGGAGAGGAGTACTGCAGCCTTTCTGAAGGGAGCACTGGGGCCGGTGCTGTTGAGACCTGCTCTTGGGCCCATATTAAACCAATGGGGCAACACAAATGTGGCAACAGCTTCACAGTGATGGCAATTAGTAGAGATTTCAGAACCAATACCCTGTTTCCTCTGGAAAAATCACAAAATAACAGGAAAGGTCAGTGAAGCAATGCCATAAAAATAAACCAAAAGGTCTACATTTTGTCATCACCTCTTCCAGACTGATCAAAAACTAGCAAGATGATTTTGATACAATCTAAATGGGGAAAGCAAAGGAAAGCATTAGGTCAAGGAACTTCATCAATCATCACAGCCAGATTTCTGAAGACACAGAAAAATCTAAGAGAAAAGAGACCCAGCTGACACAGCACAAACATTCTTAACTGTTCTGCAAGAGAGAGATGTTGGCACAGGTTCTTTCCAGTTCTAGTTCATAACGCTTTTGGAACAAAGAAGGATTGGGGAGGAACGTTTACAAGAAGGACTCTACATCAAGGAGCCCTGCTGACAGGCTTGCATTCAAGCAGATGACAGTATGGTCTGTCTTTGTACAGACCATACCTGGTCAATGACAGGCCAAATATAGGTGTTCAACTCGCAGTACAGCTCCTTGCCTTTGGAAGAGACTGCTGATGTTCCCTCAGCATTTGAATGTTCATTTCTCAAACCAGATGATTGAGAGAGATGAGCTCTTGTTTTACAAAGAGCTAATCTTACATCAGTCATAGTAGCAGGGAAGTGCCATGGCAAATGCTGTAACAGACATAGGTGGAAGACTCATATTTAGACTAAACTTGGATGACTTCTTTTCTTCTCAAGATAGCCTTAGTGATCTTTTTCTGCCTGAATTTTGCACTGCTTATTGAATCATAATGGAGCTTCGAATTCTCCAGGTCTCCTCTAAGCTTCTCTCGGTAGACTAGGCTGCTGCACTTTATCCAGAGTTTTTTTTTTTCTTGCCTACAGTGCAACTTGGTTTTGACTCACTGACCTATAAGGCATAAAGAACATGTGGTGCTGAAATCCCACAGCCCTTACTCCAGAAGAGGGAGATATGTGGCCTGGTTTCAGTTCTAGTTTGAAAACGTGCATTTGAACCAAAAGCAAGTCACTGAAAATTCAAGAGCATGGTCTTAATCAGCAGGTGAATCAGGGTGAATTCCATAGCACGTTTGTGTGTGTTGTGCCTGAGAGTCCAATTAGGGAAGGGGAAGTTCCTATCTGAGGTGCATTATAAGGGTATAATGACCTCTTATGTGTACTGAGGTCGTTTTAAAGCACTTTCCCATCTTGCATGTAAAGCAGCAGAGATGCAGCCTTGTCAGTGCAGCATAATCTGCCACTCATCACTAAACCAGACCCTAGGACTAGTGGATTCTCTTTAAGAAAGACATGCAAGATGGAGCTAATGGAGGCTTCTTTCACTACCTCTCATCTCAAGACAATCTATTAAATACACGTTAGAAGGAAAAACAAATCCTTCAGTGAAAGGAAAAAAATAAGCTACGTGCGAGTAGCTGAAGGTGAAGAATGAGAAGGGTCTTTTGAATTGTCTTGATGTCAGCCTGGAAACAAGTAAAATAGTTTTTCTACAGTAAGTGGTTTACAAAAGCAAAGTTTTACCTATCCATGCCACTGAGACTTTTATAAATTTGTGGGTCTAGGACTACTTTTTAAAGGAAAGGAGCTGGGGTTAGAGAATAGGAAGGGAAATCAGACAAGAGATTTCATTAAAATGTGCCTTCAGGTCTAGTGCACAAACGGGCTGAAGTAAAAAGTGGCCCAGTCTCTGCAAGCCCTTGAAGTCTTTTTCAACTCTGACAAAGACAACCGTGGAAAACATTTCACAGTGGCTTGTAAGTGCTAGTGAGTGTTATATTACATTGGGAAAAGAAATATTTTCCAAGAATGGATCATGGCAGGACACAAATTTCCTCAAATGCAGTAGCTTGGAGGAGAAGGTGGTCAGTCTCACTGTGTTCTCAGTTTCTTAAAACAAAGTTTGCATACTATGGATAAATAAAAGTACATATTGATTGAAAATCTAGTTCAGCAGGAGAGAAATAAAGCTTCCTGACCCTTGTCTATCCCAGCTTCATACTTTTTTCTTTACAGAAAAAAAATAATCAGGGAAGTTCCTCTACCCTGACTGGCATTTCTACTGTCTTTTAACTACTGCTGAGGTTTAAGATCTCTTATCCGATTGTCCTAAGGATACAAAAGAAATTACTCTCCACGTCACTATCTTTTCACAAGCCATTACACAGCTAACACACACACACGCACACACGCTATAGCTAAACATTCTTGCACTACTTTGGGATTAATCTCCCCCCCTTCTTATTTTTCTTCCTTTTTTTTTAAGCTCTACCCTTATAAACAGGTGGGGAACCAAATCTTTAAAAGCTAGCTTGCAGTAAAAGAAATGCTGCAGAATCTGAACTGTAGTTAACAAATTTTGCTTTTTCTAAAAACAGTGAATTTCTTCCCTCATTACTTTGCCTAGTTTGCAGTAACTTAGAGAAAGTGCAAGATGCTTTTCAACATGGAGAAACCCTAACTTTTTCCACCTCTTTTTCCTCCTGATCAGTAAATGGAGAAGCAAAGGTGGATCAGTCTATGGATATAGACTATGCTTTGGTGGCTTCTGTTTGTTACCTTCAAAAGCCAGAATTCAGGTATTTTGTATATATAAATATATATAAATATTTTTGCTTATTTATGAAATGCTTGTGCATGTTTAGGGCACCAGCTCAACGTGATGCAGGATGGTTAAGGCTAAGGAAATTAAATTCATTGCAGAGCTATAATTTTTGTCTTTTCTCCTTTCCAAAGGAGACTAAAGCATCTTCCCTGTAATAGTCAGCCACTGTGTAATCCCCTGTCTGCACCAAATCTAGGGAAAACTACTCAGGACCCTGTCCCTGAGGCTACAAGCTCGGACCTCAATTTTAGCTCAAGTAATCCATGTGATTAACAGAACAAGGTAGTAGAAAACTAAACCTCCCAAGGCCTTGGGCTTACTGTCACCTGAAAAAGAAACGGTATTTTCTGTGTGCCATTTCTATGCCTTTCACAGATCGTGACCTCATGCCTACGAGCAAGCACAGAACGTGCTTTTAGCGGGTATCGCCTGCAGCAGCTGGCACAGGGCTCCGGGTGCAGCTCCCCCTGGGACACAGCGCTGGGGCGCACGGCACCCGCGCGGCCCTCGGGCTCCTCCTGGGGCTCCTGCCCCTGTGCCCAGCTCGGCCGGGCCGCGTGCGCCTTCGCAAAGGCACCGCATGACAGGGCCATGCAGTAAAGCTGCACCCAGGCCTTGCAGCTGCTGTTCATTCTGGCTTTTGCAATACTCATGTTCCAGACATACCTCTCCTCACTGCCCTAATTTTGACTCCCTTCTTAACTTACGGGACATAATGAAGTTGTAACTACTCTCCCTGTTATAGCAGGGCCTGGAACTGTCTGGAGCAGAGAGCCAAAGATCTCCCACCTGCGTTCAGCCTCCCCCAGGCGGCACTTCCTAAGGAAGCAGAGTGCTGGTGGATATTGCTGACCTTATTTACTTATATATTTTAAATTATTTTTCCACGCCTCACCCTAGCCCTCCTTTGCCTTTGAATAAACAGAGAACTGCTAAGAACTAGCTGCCCTGCACGTCCAGCCTGAGCAGGGAGTGACCTCAGCTCCTTGCAGGGACAAGGAGCCCTGAGCTCCGCCTCGGGCTCCTGGGCCTGGCATTGCCAGGGACCAGCACTGCCCGGTAGCCACTTACCTCGTGTGCATTTGCACAAGGCCACCGCCTACCTGCTAGCCCGAGCCCAGAAATCAGGGGAGCTCTCACAGCCAAGCGTGTTTCCTTCTATTGCCTTTTGCCAGAAAGATACATATAGTCAGGTGAGGCTTGTACTGATAACAAAATAAATCAATCACTGCATCCCTCTTGAAGTAGCCTGAGTCTTTCTTCTGTAAAACATTTGCAGTAAATGCCAAGCTTGTGGAATTAAAATATATCAGGTTCTTTAAGCCCAAACAGATAGATCCACCCTGTCAAAACCTGACCCTGCATCATGCAGAGCAAGGGCTGTGTTTCTAGCAGAGTGAGTCCAAGCTGTCGACAAAAAGTAGCTATGCAGTTTGTGCCCTGTAAGTTAATGCAATTCAGTTTGTTTCCATCACTGCTAACCTCTAAATATAGTGGGTTTTTCTGTTGATTGAGGGCCGCAAATCAATGAAGTGCAGAGGGAAAGGCGCTGCTTCACCTCTGTGTTGGGTCCTGCCTGTTCCAATTGTACCTCTCTCTCTGTTGCATTCCCAAGTGTGGGCAGCCTCCAGATTCCACCAAGATCACCCATCCACGGAGTGTCAGCCACGGGCACCGGCTCGTGACAGTGCTTGTCCTCTGCAGTGTTACTCAGGACAGGCAAGCAGTAAGATTTAACGTCTGATTGCACCTGGACTTCTTTCTTTTTGTAAAACAAAACGCCTGTGTAATTTTGGTAAACATCTAATCTGCAAAATTACAACTACTGTGACAAGGCTTGAATTCCAATGAGAATAATTCCTACAGAAAGCCCTGCAGTGCTAATGCAAAACACACTGCTACCAGTGACTTGTTTTCTTCATTCCAACTGTGCGCCAGATGAAGTTCTGAAATGAACCAAAAGAGTCTTGACATTTACAAAAGAAAAAGAAAGTCGGTCATAAAAAGCTTAACAGTCCATTACATTATATTTTAAGCAACATTTAAGATACAGCTGAAATCAAGAAAAAAATATAATTGTTATATTCTGACTCCTCACCTGTATGCTAACTGTGGAAGTTAAGATGCAAGGCAGTATTACTTTACTATTTGTTTGTGTATAAAATAAGTTACATCATATTAAAAAAAATAAGTTTTCACATTTGAATTCACCAAAGTATTCATTTTCTCCTATTTTTTTTCTGTTCTAACAACTGGGATCTAATTGCCTTACATTAATTAAAAAAAAAAAGTCTTTACCAATTATTGGTTCTTGGCTACCTGCCTTTGAAAGCTTTGTTTGTCAAGACACTTGCTTGTAAATGTTTGTAAATCTGAACTGATTCTTTTAGCACATTGTGAGGACAGCAAGGATTCCTTACAAGGTGGTAGGTGCTCTCAACCACAGCCCACAGTACAGACTTAGACTCGCATTGCTTGTCCCAGAGTTGAGTTGAGGCCTGCAAACTTAACATACAACCTTTTCTGTAATGCCCACCCGGGACTTTTGAGCTATGTCAGCTTAGGACATGCTCTTAGCCCAGGAGGAACTTTACAAGATGACCCTGTTCAACAAATAGTACTGAGAAATGACTAATTTAATAAGTCCTTTTCTGGTGTACAGATACCCACAGGGCATTCACATATGCAATTTTCTGTCAGCTTTTCTTGTGGCACTTTCCGTAGGACACGTTTACATCCAGCTGCTACTAGGAACAGTCTCTACCCCTCTAGTGACGTCACTTGACGTTTTTGGAGGACAGCACTGGTGGTGTCACAAGTTCCTTGCTTTGCCATTCCAGATAGGGTATTTTCCTCTGCTTACCCTCCACCCGCTGCCTGTGCCACAGTAAGCAATGGGTCAGTGGGAAGGGGAGATATCTTCCAAGCCCAGGAGCTCCTTTACAAGTCTTTCACCGAACTGTGCGCGGCTGTACCTCGTGACGTGATAGGCCTCTGACATTTTGTAGAGGATGTAGGCATTGTTTATAGCAATGCTGATGGCAAACCAGAACACTTGTTGCCAGGTCTTGTTTGGTTTATGAGAAATGAAATACCTGTTGAGACAAGAAGGAAAGAGCTGAGGGTGAAAGCATTCAAGTCAAAGACATTTAGATGAGAGGCAAGAAATAACCCACAAAGATTCTGCAGTCCCAAAGAGGAAGCAGGCCTAAGACTTTCTGATCTATGCAAGTATTATCTGTAGGAGTTCTGTACAGCATCGGTGCCAGTTGCTTGTGGTTATCCTGTCTTCATTTTTGGAAACTTCTGAGAACACTCCCTTGTTCTTATAATCAAAAGCTCATCAGCAGTGTTATCTGTGTATCACTGCATGTAAGACTGACAAACACCCAAATGATGGGAGCTGTGGATCTACATTTCTTCAGATTGTAAATTAAAAAAAAATCCATTAGATTACAATTTTGGGAAGACTGCTTCTCCTTGCATTTCTTTCTTTCGCAGGCAAAAGAATGATTTCTGCTATTATCAACAGTGAGTGGGAGGATGTGGGGGTAGAGCTAGAGCATGCAGTGCTGGTATGTGGAGCATCTCTCCACAAAGCACAAGATCTAGGAAGGACTGACAACTTTATATTTAGGTTCTGACTAATTCTAGGACAGCCAGAATCTTTTCCTCAGTCATATGATTTTCCACTTTTCTACTTTCAGTTTTTAAACTTAATTCTACAATGTCATCTTTCTTTCTGTATTTCTTCAGCTCAGATCCTCATCACCAGTCTCCAGTAACTGCCTCCTTCTTCATTTCTTCCCTTACTGAATTCTTGCTGCCTTGCTCAGAGCTGACTTAGAGAATCCCTGCTGCTTTGTCCATCTCTCCTGTTTCTGGCTCTTGACTTCACGGCTGTTCCTACATCCATACCTTCCTCATGCCTATTCTTACTTGTTTTCACTTCTCTCTGCTATATTAAGAGCTAAGAATGAGGACTCTCAACTGGGATCTATGAGGCAAAAGATTCTGCTCTCACAGTTCACGTACATCAGCATTGCATCCAAAACAGAACATCCTTCTCTTCTGGTTCAAGGAGATAAACTGGACAGATAATCAACCAAACATCACCTCCTTATAAAAGGGGAGAACTGAGGTAGCCTGAAAAACTTGAGGGGCTGGTAAACTGTTGCTGAAATCTCAATTTAGTCTCAAATTTGATATGGACAAGGACACCAGCCTGCTGATTCATCTTTCCAATTCTTCTTACAAGTCATTTACAAAATGCTTAGAGCACAGGTCTAATAATGTGGGTTTTTTGTTTTTCTTTGTTGTGGTTTTGGACTGGTGGCAGGGAGATCCAAAACAACACTAGCACTTAAGAGATTATTCAAAAGGTGAAAGGCAGAGGGTAAAAATATGCAATGTGCTTAATGAGAACTACTCATTCATCTCTTCACTCCTACACAGATTTTCTACAGTATGGCTAGCAATGCAACTCTCTTCCTTTTGCAGAGCCAGCTTCTGAGCTTTGATTTAAACAGGAGTTTTGTTAGAGATGAATTCAGTGAAGACAGGACTGGGCCGTCAGCTGCAGCTCAACCCAGAGAATCTCAAACACGCCACAGGGAAGAAACAAAAGACAGACATGCATTCAGGCACTTACTTGCTGTATTTGTCGTCATATTTGCAGATATAGCTAAGGTGAGCAGCAAATGCTTCAACTGCCAATGGGCATGGAATTTCTCCACTTTTTCTCTTAATTATAACTCCTGCATCAATTAAAAGCATAACAGTTTAAAATCCACATGATAAGCTTAGTAATTAAAAGATACCCCAAAGAATAGCTTGGGTTCAAGTATGCAATAGCAGCAGCCTCTGCCTATCTGCATGATTTTTGCTTCTTGGACCAGTTGTGCTGGTTGTGACTTTTTTGCAGTGGCAGTGCCAGCTGCCCACTCATCCTGCTGGGCTGGTTCCCAAGTGTGCAGTACCTCTGTTAAAGTGATTGTACCACCGCTGCTGAATGGAAAAAAAGCCAATTAAAGGTGTATCTTTTTGAACTCTTTCCTCAGCTCCACTTCTAACAGACAATATATAAGCCTTTTTATTTCCTTATAGAACGAATTTTGTACTGGTACAGCTTGTCTACTGGTCAGATGGCTAGATTTCAGCTCATTTGAGGTGGGTGATAACCCTGTCTACTACAGAAGGACAAAAAGTCACCTGCAGCTGCAAACCAAACAGTCTTAGCATTGAAAATGATGTGGTGCTTAGACCAGGTCCATCTAGGACAGGTCCATTTCGCATGGTGCTTTTTTTGCTCCAGCCTTCTCCAACACTACAGCAGTAAATATGAGCCAATTGCTCTCCCAAGAGACAGCAGTTACGTTAGCACTTGAACAAACACGTTTGCCTTCTCTCATCTTTCCCTCTGATCCCCTGCCATAGCTGTTAACAACTACCTGTCCGCTTAGGTCTTCTCTGGTTTATTATTCCTCTCCTTCATGCTTTCCCCATCAAGGGGGAAGCTGCTTGCAGGAGGGAAGGACAGACAGAGCCAACCTGTGGTGTTTTATCAAGCAATCTGTTCCCTCACTTTTGACTTCATTTCCCTGCAGGGTTTGCTGGTTAGCTCTGCAGGCTATGGCCTATCTCTTGCTCTGCAGGCTATGGTCTATCTCTTGCTCTGCAGGCTATGGTCTATCTCTTGCTCCCTGTCTGCAGTGCCTAGTCGGGATCCCTGTTCCCCCCCACACACATTTTCTGCAGAACAATATTTTTCTCCAGGTTTAAAGAAGCACAAGTTTTGCTGGATCCTGCCCCCATGTTGCTGCAGTACAAACACAGTTCTGGTATTTCTGACTTCTCAAACCTTCAAACTTGTCCCTCACCTTGCTTCTGCCAACGCTTTCGCAATCATCTCTAAAATGCGCCTCACGTTTTGATTACAGACTTCACCATTTCATTCCTTCAGCTGGAAGTCTCATTCCATCCATTATCTCTGTCAAGCCCCCCGTGCTGTCCTGGCTGGCAGGCTCTGTTTTGAAGTGAGACGTATGACACATACTAAATGTCCTGTTCATTGGAGCCATGCAGCAATTTATTTGGGTTCTTTAAAGTCAGAGTTTTTTCATGAGTCTAAAGAGATCTCACCTCTACATTTTCCACCTCTCTCCCTTCACCTGTGCAACCCTCAAATGGGGTGCAAATGTAGCCCAAGGGGAGGAGAAAACACTGTTGAAAACAAAATGGAATGAATAAATCTTTTAAACTTTTTAAACCTTTACATGCTTACTTATTAGGGACTTCCTTTTTTTTTTCTATCTTTTGATCCCTTTATTGACACATTTCTAAAGAATACCTAGTCAGCAGCATGAGGAAAGAGGATTGACGGGCAACAGCATGTTGCCCTGGTGCTGCAAAAAACACTTCCTATCCTACCTGGTCAGGTTAGGGAAGCCTTATAACGAATCTCCTGGTCTCTCTTCTTCCTGCCCTCTTCCTTTGGAGAATTTAATTTTCTTCTGTTTTCTAATCACAGTCCTTTAAAATGAAGTTGATGACAGCTATGTGGGCACTACATACTCCCTCTCATTTTCTACTATATCCCACGTAACACTCTTTTGTTTGAGCAACATAAATAGCTTTTTGCACACATTATTTTTTTAGCCTTCCCTGGGCTTGAATTGCAGCCCTAGGGCACCTCTCGGCCGAGGAGGCAGTCGGAGCAGCTCGTGCCCAGCTGCAGGTCTCTGTGGCAGGCGGCCCCCACCACAGTGACTCACAATGCATCCCCAGGCTGCTTCCCCTTGTGTCCTCCCCTGCATCTCCCGAGCTGCTTCCCCTCCTGGTCCACCCCAGCATCCCTGGAGTCGTGTTCCCTTCCCTGGCAGCGCTCCAGGGTGACACAGCGTCCACCTGCAGCCCTGGCCGCCTTTCCCTGAAGAAGGCGTGAGCTCCGGGGTGTCTGTTTTGCCTTTAAAGCCTCTGTACTTGCACTGAGGTGATTAGCTCAGACTGTGGGAGGCTTTTTCTATGTTTCTAGCCTATATGCTTGTCAAGCAAAGCTTAGGACATATGTCTGCAAGTGAGGTAAGCAGGCCAACAAAGGCATATACTTGTTTGTTTCCATAAATACTTATTTTACACCGATCCATGATTTTCAGAGCTAAAATCGTGGCTTTTTAAAATGAAGGCTCAGTAAAATGAGCATTTGCATCCACCTTGTCAGGCTCTGATATTTTTTAATGTAATATAAAAAAAAGGGGGAGCACTGCACATTCCAAATGTTGTACAGCTATTGTTCAGGACTTCTGTTTGCTACAGCTCTGGATCAGAATTGCAGACAGCTAGGACTGCAAAGCCTTCACATGAGAGCCCCCAGTAGCCCATCCCCACTCTCAGCATACTTGGACACGGCACCCTAAATAGATTCTCACAAAGGACACAGGGAAAGTTCAGGTCAAAATCCTAAGCAGCTCTGTGTGTATTTTTAAGCTTCTCTTTTTAATGCTATTCCTCTTTCCCAAAACTTTCCAATTCCAGGTCTATGCCATAATTTTTCAGGAAACTAGTTTGCCAGACAATCCTTGTTCCAGCTTTGCCTGGCTGAGAACCACACAGGGACTTACACAACTGCTTTAGACACCTGCGGTGCCTCCACAATGTTTACTATCCTTCTTGTTCCAGTTGCATGGTCTCTGAGGGGGCGCTGCGGGGGAACAGCACAGGCAGCAGGGAGAGTTGACTAGAGCTCCCTTGGGAAACTGCAGCCTCAGACACAGGCCGTGTCAGGAGGCTGTTTGTGTAGCTCACTTCCGAGTCCCTTTTTTGGCTATAAGTACGTGTTCTTGTCTTTACCAGCATCTCCTCTCCAGTTGCTCTCCATATTCCTCTCTGGCCTCACTTTATCTCTACAGTCTGTACCCCTAACAAGGGTCAAACCTGCCTCTGCCTTCTACCACCACAGCTTGCCCGTGGGATGCCAACCTGCTGTTTCCAGCTCTTTAGTCTGTACCCCCTGCTTACCTGGCCCAAGCTTACTTTCCTATCCTTGGTCATTGCCCATTTAGCTTTTAGGTAATTCTGCTTGGTGAAGAGCATCTATGAAAGCTTGGCTGCTTCTCAAAAAGATCCCATTTACAACAATTTTTTGTTAAAAGTCTAACAGGTTTAGAAGAAAGCAGCCCGGTTCCCTCACAGCTTGCAGAGGAACCTCTACTTCCAGGTCTGCAGGCTGCCTATGTGGGATTTCCAGGGCTTGTGGTGGGCTGGGGACCCTGCTTGGCAATCAGCACCTGGGTTCTCCAGCACCAGAGAGGCCCTGAGATATCCGGGCTCCCTACTGCAACTCAGATGGCCCAGGATTTCCCAAGTTTCCCCAAGTAGGATGTCTGCTCTTTCCAGTGTTCTTGTGCAAAAAAACAGAAAAGATTGCAGTTATGTCTAGAACAAAGTCCTGAAAATGGAGGGAATGTAGGCTCCAGACCTAGAGTGGAAAAACAAGATAGAGTGGTGATGTCCCAACCGGACCAGCTAACACCTGCTTTAGAATAAAGGCGACTTTTTAAAAATAATATGTGGAGGCTCACATCTTTTATGGCTTCTCAGTACCTCTGTAGTAGAGGCACAAGGGAAAATTCAGTTAAACTCAAGGTACTGCTAAAAGGAAATTAAAAACTATAAAAAGCTTCATATTTAATAGTAGAGTAAGCAATTTACTTTTTTATCATAGACTAAATAAATAAGGCTTATCACTTAGTATACTAGATGATGTATTATGACACACTGGTTCAAAACATCCACAATAAATAATATGCTGCACGTAAGAATAGTATTCTTGGATCTTTCCTGACATGTGCACTGCTCTCCTGGTGTCTTTAGCTTGGGTGCACTCAAGATACATGCAAGATTTACCTTCTCCATTTTCCTTTAAATTGCAATACCATTATTTATTAGAGCCATCTCTGTTCTCACCTTAAGTCTTGTCTTAAACATCTCTTGCCTTAATTTTGCGTAGGTGTTTTTGCTTCAATGCCTCCTCCATTCCTATTATCACTTATAGTCAACATAAAATTCAGCGTTTATCAATCCCACTGACAACTGTCCTTGTGCAAATACCTTGTGTGGGTTTTATTCCACTTTGTCCCTACTTCCTCTCCCATTTAACACACTTAACCTGTTTGTGCTACAAACTTGCCTCAAAGAGCACAGATTCCTCCTCCTCTGCATCACTTGGAGGAGACTTTGGTGGTCAAGCTTCAAGTTGGCTTAAACTGGCATTGCTGCACTGACTTCAGAGACGCCAAATTAGAGGCAGGCAATCTGGTCTCCTATCTTCCTACTGAGCCTCCATCTGTTCTCAGATCTTCATTTCCCGCCAGTGCAACTCTCTAAAAAGCCAGTGTCAGTTTTCTGCTCTGATTCACCCTGAACTCTGTCAACAGTCCCATGCCTTATTAGGTGAGCAATGTATCGGGCCAGCCTTGCCCACCACACACATAGGTCTTAACCAGTGTACCTTAAGTTATCTCTCATAAACATCATACGATCCTGTTGATTCTAAGACAGGGCCAAGGTCATTCAAAAGCACAAAACCTCACACTCCCGTGTACTGCATGTAAAGGAGACTGCCAGCCACATTCACTTCCAAATCTATTTTTGGCCAGTATTTTAAAGTGGTAGTTAACACTGATGTTTACATAAGATATATTTTTCTAACTGCCTTTTTAGCAGTGTTTATGAATTATACCCAAAGGCAACAGCTTTGTGATAGCATGACACATGCTATCACATCTCTGGTCCATTCACTGCAGCTAAATAGTTTACACTTGGCCAAATGCACGTGGGAAAGAACACAAATCCTCATCATTAGTGCCTCCGGTTTAATTCCCTCTTAGCAGAAGGTCCTGTTA
Organism: Crypturellus undulatus; assembly: GCA_013389825.1. Classification (NCBI taxonomy): domain Eukaryota; kingdom Metazoa; phylum Chordata; class Aves; order Tinamiformes; family Tinamidae; genus Crypturellus; species Crypturellus undulatus. The sequence goes on along the minus strand of VWPW01003985.1, from coordinate 312,346 downwards.
GCAAGCAGAACTGGATCACTCCCCATAACCAAGTCTGAGACTACAGTCATGCAGTAACATGGCGTCAGGTGCCGGCTTCAGCAGGATCACTGAAGTGTTGTTTTTAGCTTTGCATAGGCATTTTCGAAGTTGATGCTCAAACACCAGTCCTGTCATGTTCCCAAGTCCAATTCAAGCCCCCAGTTTGCTCCTTTAGCCTGTATGCATATGTGGGAGTCATCTGGGACTCAGAACACAAGCAAATAATATGCATTTGAATTGGTAGCTTTACATATAAAGGTTTAGGTTAGTCTTGATTATTTTTCTAGGCATTTTCAAACAATCCATGCTTTCATGGATCTTTCTTTCTGAATAATAGCAATGAAGAGAAACTGAAGTGACGTTTTCACCAAAAGATAAGTTTCAAAGAGTTAATTAGTCATACTGGATCTTACAGAGGTTTATATACCTTCTTAAAAACATTTATATTCTTTTGAAAAGGAAAAGATTTGAGTCATCATGAAGCTTTCTCTGATACTCGTTATCTGACTTATCTGTTTTGGTTCCTTTTCATCAATTGCTAAAATCAATTTAACATATAACAGGAAGTCTTAATCATATTTACTTTTGGCAAAAAGACATTTGCTTGTGACTAGGTTTTTACTGGATAAGATAAATTAATTGTAGGATCTGCTCAGACTTCTAAGTACATTATGGCATTTATTAATATTTCTGCAGCAGCAATCCTACAAGACGCTTTGCAAATGTGACTAGGATGTTATACAGTAACACCCTTCTTCCCTTCTCTGACCATGGGCAAAGATATAACCCTGATACTTAAAGGATACAGCATCTACCAGTCTAAGCAAAGGGGTTGCATTAGCAGCAAGCTTTTAATTTCTGTGTGGGAAAAAATAATAGCCACAGGACGACACAAAAAAGGAAGCGATCACCACTGCTACCATTTATCCAGGATATTATGATCAAGCTCTTTGTTCAGGTTTATTATCAAACTCAGTGACTCAGCTCGCCTTGTCACTTAGTGCATGTGCACTTTCCAGATGAGCAGTAGGAATATTGCTTACCTTGTTGAACCGGGGAATAGGCGTTAGTCAGAAAACGAAAGTGCCCTTTATTGTACCAGCAGATCAAGGACATGTTTCCCTTCATCTTTATTCTGTACTGTCCTCTGGATTGGGGAGTTTCAGGGTTGTTCAGCATGGTTGGAGGTAGGCCTGTGCAGTCACTTTTCCTGGCACTCAGCAACCCACAGCAGTAAATCTCTGCAGGTGAAGAAAGAAACATTCCCCATCAGCAAGTCATTCTATGGGTCTAGATAGCAAGGGGAGCTGACAGGGCTAGAGAAGGAACTATCTTTCTTAAATCGTTCTAGTTCAATGCATCTGCTGGTCAACTTGGCTTTTCCTACAATACCTAAGATTTGTGTCCTGCAATACCTGCCTTCTAAAGAAAATGATGCTTACACAATTGAATACTGGAACTACTGGCAGATTTAAAAAATCCATGTGCCAGAAGGATGGAGAAGATGAAAATACAAAGTTCTTACAAGTTCAAGAAAAATAGATTTTGGGGAAAGGGAATATTCTAAATCGGTGTCCTTGTGGAAGGAACAATGATACAAAGATCTGCTGCACGTATATTAGAGGCTCCGCATACAGGAGACCAGGCCACACACGCTCTGCTGCTCAGGGCTTCTTTGCTTTTTCATAAGTAAAAGGCACAACAAAGCACAACTCAATGTAGCAAGGTGGAAACAAACAAATTATTGGAGCTATGTTATTAATTGTCAATGCTTGAACTTGTCATTAGGCCATGAAATGATAATGGTCTACTTCTCTTAGTCCAAAGAAAGCAAATCTTCCCGAGGAAATTATCAATCTCAAGGAAAACTTGGACTGAAATTTTCTCTTCTCCCTTGGTTTTACATTAACCTACCCTAATGAAGAGAATACATGGGCATGGAAGCAGATGACATGTGTGTGTGGTGTTCACATAGCAGCTGAGATCTGTGGTAGTTTAAAGCCAATCTGTTGGTACTTGACCAAATTTTTCATCATAATGAGTTGTGCACGTGAGATGAACTATCATCGTTAAAGGAGAAACAGATTATACTTACAAACTTCCCCAAAGCATTTACCTGTGTTCTTGGGGTTACCACTTACATACAATGGTATAAAAACAAGCCAACAACTACGTTACTGCACTGGAACTTCAGAACAGCAACAGGCTTCTCCAAGACCCCTTTGTAATTTGTTCCAGCCTTTCCTTTCTCTCAGGCAGTAAGCCCACAGAAAGACTGCAGCAGATGTTTCACTCTTCCTATAGAATATAGGGAACCATGTCCTCTCTCAGGAACACACTATAACCGCCCTGCTATTTATCCTCAAAAGGCCCAACAATTCTGAAAATTTATTAACATCTCTCATCATGGATGACACTCTTAATTTATGGGGTTTTAAAAAGCACCCAGTTACTATAGTAATAAAAGTAATAAAAATCAAGCCCATCTGGCTCAATTAAGTGTTTGCATATAATGAAAGATGGATCACAACACATGCTTGCCACTTATGCTGAAGTCAGTGGAGTCAGTGTTCGCATCTGGTCTTCTAAGCCAGGCTGGGCAGTAACGAAAGCAAGATGACAAATGTGGCCTAGTCACTTGAGTTCATTTCTGGGGTCTCTACAACCTGGAAAGCTTGTGTTGAAGTTTAATACACCACAGCTTCATCAGCACCATTTGCAAAGGCAGTGAGATGCAAAAGTACAAATTCTGCAATCATATATCTGGATCCTGAGTGCAACAGTGGTAAGTCAAAATTAGGGCAACTGTGAGGGCCACCGTGGGCAAGAGATGTTTTTCCTTTTTTTTTTCCTCTCTCTCTTTTTTTCCCATGCACTGGAGTTTAAAGATACTAGGAAGATTGTATGAGTATGGGGTGACCATGGTATGGTCACCCAGGCTTGTGATTTCTGCCTGATGACATACAGTTTGTGCTCACCTCAGCTCTTCTGCGGGACTGAGTCTGCTGCTCCTGCTGATGCAGAATATATACAGGGTCTTTGAAAGTGGTCGTACTTTTAAGGGGAACATGAGGCAAAGGGCTTTGGGCAGTGGTGTCCTCTACAAAAGACAACACTTTTACTTAGAAAGGGGAAAAAGGAAAGCACACTATGAATGAGTGTTCCAGCTAATAACAGTGAGAGTCTCTGCCTGCAGAACAGATAATTTGGGGTATTTCAGTGCTGGTTTCTATTCAGAGACCAGAAAAATAAATGCTTTATATGTCCCCTGGAAAAAAAAAAAAAAAAGGAGAGAGATTTATTCAGGTTTTTGATTTTTAAAAAAAATCAAAGTGCCCAGTCTTATTTTCTGAAGTTTTCTAAGCTCTAGGTATTTTCAAAGACCTGAGAATTATGTTCACTGATATCCTTTTTTATTTCTAGACACATACTCTTTATTGTAATACAGTGAAGGTGCTACACGGGAGGTTTTCAAAAAAAAAAAAAGAGAAGACTGCATTTTTGCAGTAACACAGGTGTGGGTTTAGGAAAAAGAAATGGTAGTTATGGTCCCACAAAATTTTTCATAGGATCATAAGATTATAAGATAATTCTCTGGAAGGGACAGGAAGTCTCTAGTCCAACCCCCTGCTCAAAGCAGATCATCTATGAGGTCTGATCAGATTGCTCAGGACTTTATTCTACTGGGTCTTGAAAACTTTCAAGGACAAAGACTGAATGACTTTTCTAGACAGCCTGTTCCACACCTTGACTGTTCTTGGTGAAGATTTTTCCTGTTACTCTGATTCGTTCTTGCATCCAGCTACTCCTGTTGCTTCTCATGCTTCCACCAAGGACCACTGCAAAGAACCAGGCTTCATTCTCTGAATAACCTCCTTTTTGGTAATAGCAGGCTGTTGTTGGGTCCCCCAAAGTATTCCCTTCTCCAGGATGAGTAAGTGTTGATCAGCCTGGTGGCCTTCTACTTGCCTTAATTATCAGCATGTCTATTCTGTGTTTGTTATTTTCTTTGGGTTTTTTTTGTTTGTTTGTTTGTTCGTTTTTTGAAGGGGAATGTCAGGCATGCAAAACTGAATGTGGTATTCTAGACCTGTCTTAACAAGTGCAGAATAGGAGGGGATAATCACCACCCTTATCTACAAGTTACACTCCTGCTAATGCAGCATAGCATTGGCCTTCTTTACTGCCAGGGCACATTGTTGACTCCTGTTAAATTTGATGTTTGTCAAGACCCCCAGCTCTTCTTGATCAAGAAATCTGAGAGAAATTAATGATTTTCTAATGGGTGCCTCTTTTTGTGCATTTTCTTAAATACCCTTTGGCTTCCTTAAATATCAATTTAGGTGCCCAACTAACTAATACTTTCTCAAAATCAGCCAATTTAAATCTCTCCCTTTGTCAAGAGTCTCAAAAAATAAACATAAAGGAGTTGAGATGAATAACAATTTCTTTTTGTCTTTGGCTGTCAATGGAATCCTTCCCTTTCTACCATAGATCCAGCTCTAGACCAGAGATTATTTTTTCTTGAAAAAGAAAAGTTAATTTGACACTTTAAGAACAGGGCCTTAGCTGTCATGAGCAGCCAAGCATAAAAGCTGTCTTTGACATTCCTTTGCCATGGCATGTACCTACCTAGGTACAGTTAGTCATTCGCACTCTAAAAGGACAGTGAGGCCTTTTTGAGGCAGCTGTGGTACAGAAGGAGAGACCTCACCAGGAGCGTCCAGGCTTCTCTGTAGGTCTTGCCCTAACTGTGTAGCCAATGTAGTGAGATCCCAGCAGGCATGGCTGTACATTAGCTGCTCTGCAATACAGTCAACATGCACCAATGCCTCCAGTGCTCTTACTGACTTTACCACTACTTGACTTTTCTAGCACCCAATCTCTCCCACTATCTCATAGTCCTTCCAGTTCAACATTCTCTTTCCAAAATAGTGAACTGGCCCTCAGTGGCAAATGCAAACAATGTCATGTCCTTACCGAACAGAAACACTGCTTTCTGGTTCTCCCTGTAATCTTTTTCTAAGCTGTTTTGCAAATGCCAGTAACTGTGCTTAGTCCATCTCCCTCCTAGTCTCAACCTTAGGAAAAGTGATGGTATGTTTCAGATCAGAAATTTTATTTTGGAAACAGCTTTCAAATATCATTAAAAATGTCATGAAACCATATAACAAAACAAGGAAACTGAAATCTCTTCAGTGTAAAGCCTATGAACAGTTTACAGCTGTAAACTGCAAGCAATCTGTAACAAACCTGTAAGCAACAAACATTCATCTGGTTCAGTAGCCCTGCACCTTTTTCCTTTGATTACAGACCACCTGAGTCATGACTTACTGTCTTTCTCCTTCCACAGATGAGCAGAAAAGGTGCGACTAAGAAGAATCTTTTTTTTTTTTTTTTCTTTTTTGTCTGACAATCATTATTTTTAAATCTGAAGCACCTTAAGTACTGGGAATATGTGAGGTATCCTCTGTGTTTTGTGATCAGGCATTTTGCATCATAGTTTTGGTAGTTTTAAATGTAACAGCTATAGTCAGCCATGAAATCAGTCATCTGCTAAAGAACAGTTTCCAGTCAGAGGAAAAACACCAGTGAAGTATAAATATGCTTGAGCTCTTTTTCAAGTGGCTGGTTGCACCATTTGGTAAACCATGACTGCTTTTGTTAGAGTATGGCAATATTTCACTGTGCTCCATGAGTTTTCAATAGAGAGAATGTCCTGGGCTTACTCTGAGCGCTAGCAAGAAGCTGGCTTGATACAGCCACACTGCCACATTAATGGTCATTCTGCTTGCAAGAGTACTTTTGCTGGTGTAGAGTTTATGCTTTGCAAACTTAACAACTGCTCTACCAAACTATGCTTGTAGCAGCAAAAAATAAAATAAAATAAAATAAAATAAAATAAAATAAAATAAAATAAAATAAAATAAAATAAAATAAAATAAAATAAAATAAAATAAAATAAAATAAAATAAAATAAAGCAAACCATGCTAGGCTTTTTTTCAATGACATATAACTGTCAGTGAGACATCACATCTTTAACAAATATTAAACCAAAGACTTCTAAGGCACATCTTTAAAGATTCATCCCATCCTTAGTCTTTCACAATTAGCCCTCAAAATTACGGGCAAAAGATCTTTTGAGAAGCCCCCCAGGCCATGCAGAAGAATAGAGCTCACATTTCTAAGGCAAAGAACAAAAGCAAGAGCCTTAAATATAATTGTTAAAATAGGTTTACACCTCCGTTCTGAATTTGGAAAATTCACAGAACATAAACTCAACTTAAAAAGACCTCTGCACAGCATTTTTTCTGGAATGAGACCCGTTCCTAGAGAAGCCTCTCAGGAGTTGTTTGAATCCCTCAGCAGGAGGCTCCTAGGTCTTTCAGCATTAAACCCCAGTGAGTCAGCAGATACACACCTTGCTTCTCAAACTCTTCAAAGAGATTCAGGCTCGTGATGCTAGGGCCGGTGAAAATGATGTAATTCTTTCCAGACGCATTCTGACAAAGGCTTTTGGCCACCATACTGTGGAGCTGCGGTTTGTTCTTCAAAGCATCCAGCCCGTCAGCACCGCTCCCTTCCTTGAGATGGACGTAAATCTTAAATGAGAAATCGGAAGAAAAGGTAGAAGGTTATAAGTTGGCCCTGCTCAACTGCAGACAAACTGAGGATTAAGGCAGCAGGTACATTTTGAAAACTTCTAATATCTGAAGCCCCTTTCAAGGGACTGTTGCTTTAGAAGTTCTATAGCTTAGCTGGCAGAGCTACAGATAAAAGAGGGGGCCTTTTCCTCCGTTTAGGAGCTTCCTGAAGTTGTTGTGCACTTGGAATACTTTGCTTGGCAGTAAAAATCTCAAGTCATAACTGAGATTACGGGCTATACTGAATCTGCATAGTGTTTACTGCTGCCAGCCAAAGGACTATGTGGAAACTCCAGTTCCAAAAAAGACCTCTACAATAAGGACCAGAAGGAAATGGCCCATTAGCTTTACTGCAGTAATGTTTAGATTTATTTCTGTTGGCAGTGGCCATTAGGCTGTGATGTAAAATGAGAAGACAGCAGTACACATACTTAACCAGCCAGAACATCCTAATCAGGCTCTCCAGGCACAGCCCTAATTCTTAGCTCCTTTTCTTAGGTCATGATTTGGAGACAACCCACCAAAACAGATTGAAACAGGAAGCAGGGTACAGTGCAATATGCTGCTTTTCAGCGTTAAATGCCTGACTCGTAGCAGGCTACCATAGCTTAGTGTGTATCCTGCCACGGGGCAGCCTGCATCACTTTTCCAATTAAAGAGAGCTGTCGTCATCATCCAGAGGTGGACATGCCTGTTTGGCCTAAAGAAAAGGAACATCTGCCCCTTAGCAGTGACTATACTTAACCTGAACACAGCACTACTAGCAAGCCTGCCTTGAGGCAAAGCTGTTCTTTCACTCCTCCAAACGAGCCCTCTACCAGAGGAGTTTTATGCCTTGCTGTGCAGAGGGAGCTTTCCCTAGCTATCCATCCATCACGGAAAAGATCCCAGAGGAGTATGTTATGCATGAAGTCTCTGAGACACGACACAAGATTTGTGTTTTGAAGTAATTAATATGCTAAAGAACAAAGTTGGTGCAAAGACTGGATACTCGAGAAAAAGCCATGTTTTAGAAGAAGGAATAAATATACATTTCAAAAAACATTCTCTTTTGTATAAAAATAATCTCCAGATGAGGACAGAGGCAGGAATGCTGGTAGACTCTGACAATACCCCACTCAATTTTGAAAGTTGTCAGATTTTCACTTCCAACAATGCTAGGCATACGAGGACTGGCTAACTACAAGATGTCGTTTAGGTTTTTAGTTGAGGCTCAAGTGAGAAGCTTAACAGTGGAATGCATACAAAAGGGAGACAGGCCTAAAGTTAACAGCAGAGATATTGCATTATTTTTGGTATCAGAACTAAGATTAGGTTACACATGTGCCACCACAGAGACCCTACCTCAGGTCCCTAACATCTACAGAGAAAGCAGTGAAGCCACAAAGGATGCAGACAGGTTAGTTTTGACCATGAGTTCACAGCTGAGTTGGAAGCAAAGCAGTGATCTTTAGCTCTAGGAAGGCGTCCAACAACCCTCTCCTACTGCAACACATCTCAGCTACCCAAGAGCCCCTCTTACTCATTTGGAGTGTTGCTTGAGGTATGAGACAATCTGCTAGTGTTGTTGGTGGGCNCAGAGAAAGCAGTGAAGCCACAAAGGATGCAGACAGGTTAGTTTTGACCATGAGTTCACAGCTGAGTTGGAAGCAAAGCAGTGATCTTTAGCTCTAGGAAGGCGTCCAACAACCCTCTCCTACTGCAACACATCTCAGCTACCCAAGAGCCCCTCTTACTAGGTGATCATTTGGAGTGTTGCTTGAGGTGTGAGACAATCTGCTAGTGTTATTGGTGGGCCAATTGGTTCCTCACCACGTGATGTTTTGGGTCCACAAGCCACTACTTCAAAGAGCACAGCCACCGCACAACTGTTCACTGATGGCTCAATCCTTTCGCATCAGGATGATCCATATGACACAGTCTTTGCTACAGAGCTCCCTGTGCATCTGGCCCTCTCCCTTTGCACTTCTATCTTGTACAAGAGTCTCTGTAGCAGCCACTTGGTGATTCTCTTGCTCACTTCCCCAATGTCCTTCAGCCAAATTCCATGTCTGCTATCGAATCTGCCCTCATTCCTGCCTCCCTCTGTATTAACATCTGCTCCTTGGGCGTTTCCTTGCATACACAAGCACAACCCATGTTTCTGGAACAATTATTTCTTGTTTTGGAGGAGCACCATTCAAAGCTTTCTCATGTTCGGTTCTAGGAAAAACAGGCGATGGCACCAATGGTGGAAGGCATGAAGGCCTCCACAAAACAACAGCTATGTACGGACAAGCGGCAAAGGCATCACTTCCTGCACCCCTGCAAATGGCTAGCATCCTGCATGACCCTTGTTTTCCTTCTCCCTCCTCTCTCATCTAATTTATTTCAGATCTCTTTAAGATCCTGCCTAGTGGAGCCCACAGCATTCCCTCACATTCTGTAATTCATTGAAGGTGGTATTTAGCAGTTACCAGCCTGCAGGTAAAACACATAATTGTCATTAATAGACTTCACAGGTATAGTCAAAGCTGATCCCTGAAAAATGTTGGTTAATTCGCTCACCAGAGTTGCTGATTTGCCTTGTGGCAGCGTTAGAGCTTTGTACCTTTTCGACTTGCTCCAACAAAACAAACAACATCAGCAGCATCAGCCTTGGAAGTGCTGCAGGACAACAGATGGAGATGTTGGCAACAACATGCACTGCTTCTGAGAGTGCCAGTCAAAGCAAGATTTCTCAAATATCCACAGACATCACATTTACTGGTGTGATAGTCCTGTGGCTCCTAGTGGCTATCGATCCATTTGATCTACAACATCAAATGGGATTTTCTAAAGTTGTGACATCATTTGTCTTAGGAGGCAAATACAGGTTGAAGCCTTTTACTCTGCAGTACTGGAACAGGGAGGAAGATTTTTCTACTCATCAATTCTTCTTGTCTTCCCAATACACCTACTCATTCAATTCTGTCATCTTTCTATCTGGTGCAGCCCTACTTCTTTTTTCCAATGTTCTTTAATCCTTTACACACAATACAAACTCTCTTCCTGCTCCTTTTAACTCATCCCTCAAACCTTCCTATCTTCTGCCTTCACTTTCCATGCAGCATCCAATCGGTCTCTTCACTACAAAGCCTGACAATAAGAAAGGACCTTCACAGTCTCTGGCTCACTTTTGCCTTCCCTTCCACTGCAACTGCTTCTGCCTCCTTCCATCATGAAGGTGGAAGTAGATATCAAACTATATACCTGATGGCAGAGCAACAATCTATTTGTAAAGACTGTGCTGAGCTCTCTACAAAATCGAAGAAAAACAAACAGTGCAAACATTTCTGGAAAGGCCAGTTTACCTACATAGCAGCAATGAGAAAAGACATCACAATTTAAACAGGAGATTCCATATGCTGACGGATAAGAGGCAATTTGATCTGTCATTCAGAAACTCAAAACAAGCATGTTTGCCTACAGGAACAGACTGCTAGAGAGAGCTATTAGGGAAAGGAAGGCAGAACTCATTGCTGCTTAAAGTCTCAGAGTAGACATTCCTGCAACAAGCCAAGAGGGTTTTCTTGCTCTCTGCTAGTGTATACTATGAATAGAAAATTAATGTGGAGGGTTCATAAAGTCTTTCTGTGAACTGGGGTAAAAAACAAGCAGTTAGGAACAAAAGCTGTATCTTGACTGCACATTTAAGAGTGCCCTAGGAACTAAAATATTGGTGATTCTGTTCATGTTCAAAGCTCAGATGGCAAAAAAGAAAGCACTTGTAAATAGCACATCCCAAAATCTCCGCATTCATACATAATTGAAACACCCCAGGGTACAATTCTCAAGCAAAATAGATGCCATTTGAAAGAAAAAAAAGAGGGGGGGGTTGCAATAAACAGGAGGAAGATTTTGAAAGTTACATTGTGCAAAATATCTAACATCGGGCAGACCCTAAACAACCACAAAACAGAAGCCAAATTTTTAGATTATGCAGCTCTGAAAGCAAAGGTACAAAGAATAGTACAGTCATACTTTTGGATCTTGAACAGCTATTGAAAATACAACTATGTTTTTTCTATAGATTTCACAAATACTCAATTGCTCATTCTGCACCACTCTCCTACCTCACTCTGTTTTCCCTTCTTACCTAAACTGCATTACTTTACTGTTCCTACTACCATTGATGTTGTGAGATGCTCCCCACCAATCCCACCCCAAATCCTCTTTAGTCAATATCCCACCCCTTTTTAATGCCTGCTTCTCAGCTGGTTCCTAAGTCTAGCTCTTCCTCAGCAGCTGTGGCACCACTGACTGTTGTCTTCTTGAGATTGGATTTTTTCCACCAATTCTATCCTCCTCTTTTTCTCCTTCTACTTCTCTAAAGTCTTCTAAAAACAAACAAACAAAAGGAGGATATCTTACCCATCCTGTTTACAAGCAGACTTCGGGCTTCCCTACAAAGTGCTTTCCTTGGTCCCCTATTATTCCCACTCTGCCTCCTATTCTAAATGATTTCAATTCATGGTAACATACAGATCTAGCTAACATCTCTGTGCTGAGGAATGACAAACTTCTATTTCTTCTATACGTGTTCTTCAAATTTTCAAAACAATGCTGCTAGATCAGAAGAAATAAACTACTAGATACATTAGTTGACACCTTCAGCTAAAAATAAAGCTGCTTTTCTTCTACTGCCACTCTTCCTCCACATGATTTCTTCATCAGCGAGGATACTACATTTATTTATGGCAAAACTACAACCTGGGGAGCATCAAATAGAGGCTTTTCTCCCTAACTTCCCTGGACTAACCACATCCAAGTCACGCAGACTGATTACATGCAACTCCTTTAAGATACAACTTTTCCTATTCATTCACATTCTTAGAACAGCCTGGCTCTCACCTCAATTACTGCATCCCTTCTTTCCCTTGGCCTTCCTTATGTGTACCTTGATACCAGCCAGCGCTCTGCCTTGGAGAACACCTGCCTGTTTGCTTTGCCCATCAGCCTTCCACCAGTTTCCCTTTCTTCACAGCATCAAATGAAACCGGGCTTGGGAAATGGAAACCAGCCTCCATGGCCTCCTATTCTGCATTTCCTTTAAATTTTCAGTATGCCAGTTCCTCCTTATGGTTGGTCTCAGATGTCAGTCACCCAGCTCTTGCTGCCAAAACCAGCCATTTTTATTTATTGCCATGCTGCTCTTCTGCTTGGCTGCAAACAGCCACCAGCCCCTGCAAAGCTCTTTCCTTTGCTCCCCAATACCCTTCTTACAAAGGACACAGGCCCCTACAGTTCAGTTGCTGCCCTGGTACCACCACCCTCTTAACATTGCTCTACCAGGCTTCCTTGCTGTAACTGTCTACCTAGCTCAGGTCTGTGACCTGCAGCCTCACTCCGGTGCTACCCAATTGCACAAGTTTGGCTCAGTTTTACTGAGGAAATTACTACTTAGCTATGGAAAGACATGGAACTGAGGATGCAAGATAAAAAATGTATCAGTCAGACAGTGATTAGCAGTTACACCATGGTTAGAAGTGGTGATACTGTTGGGAGGATCATAGTGGCTCAAGAAGAAAAATATTTGCATAAGGAGGTATAAAACCTTAAGAAAAATCACGGGCTGCCAATTGAGTAACATGGAGGACACAGCTCATTTCCAAGGAGCAAAATGACTATTTGGCCTGCTTAGGCTCACTGGGAGCAGCAAGTATATAAGTGGTTAGCAGTGTTTTAGTCATAGCTGTCTGCTTTATGTACTGGCCAATAAATCATGCTGTATATGTTGTGTTTGCAGTCTGGGCATGCTGAAAGATGCCTGAAGAGAAGTAACTTGCTGAGGGAGGCTAGGCCTCCATCTTGCATTTACATGAAAAGCTTGCCAGGCTAGGGATTATCTTTTTGTTCCGTATTTATACAGCACCTAGCACAAAGAGATTTGATCTGTGGGTGTAGTTCCTATGGCAATACTATTAAGGAAGGAAGTAAGAAGGCTCTATTGCTTTCATCCCCCTTCAGGCAGAGTTGCATAGAGTGAGAACAGCCACAGAAAGGAAAAGAGTATCATACTGGCCATGCAACTGTGAATAGCATCAGTAAAACTCTAAGCACCACAGGCTGGAACCAAATAACAATCCTCTCTCCCACTTAAAAAGAGACTGCCTGCAAACACTTGTATAAATCTCTGCATTTGGGTTAGAATTGGATATTTACTTTCCCCATACATTTAGAAACATGTCCGGATTTTAAATTCTGGAGAAATGAATACAGCAGGCCCACCACACCTCTGGAGAAGCTTTAACACTGGCAAGCAGGAGAATTCCTGACTTTCAATTAAGATGTGAGATTCTCAGACAATAGAGATGCAGACACATTAAGCAGCCAGAGCCAGTCTGTGGGAATCATGGGAATGAAGCGGACAGGACTTTCCAAGCAATGATGGCTGCGGATGAGGGCGCTCAGATTTCCTGGGCCCCCCTCCCAGGCCAAGGCTGACCTCGAGAGCCTGTTCGAGGCAGCACGCGGCGCCTGTGCACTCCACATGCGACCGTTTCACCCATGGCGAAATTATACGGGCAGTGCTTAAAAGAACGCATCAGCTCAGGCTAATCTCCAAACAGAACTTAAACAAGCTGAAACAACAACACATCTGAGCAGCTTTATTAAACACACACACACAGACAGTGAGCTCTTCTGCACATCTGACCTTGAAATCCAAATTCACTCCAGGCTTATTTCCCCCTCCCTTTCCTCTTTCCAAAGGGAATGGGTAAAATCAATTATAGCTTAACACGCTGCTGAAGGCACTTATGTGCTATGCCGTGAAATTATAAATTCTTCAGGGCACCTTCTCAGATTCTCTTAATTGTGATTATTGGGGACTCTGGAAATAAGTGTAAAATCACCAAGTTTATCAAAAGTTATTTGAGATGGCACTACTGATTGTGCAAGTAACCAAGAATGAACTACAGCATTTATTATAGAAGCATGATGTTTATATTGTTTTCTTGCTTGCTACAGCTGAGAGACACTGTAAGAAATCAAGACAGCCTGCAGTAAAAAAGCAAGAGAAGGCAGCAGCTGAGGCACAGCAGTTGGAGCTGAGGTTTGTTCCCAGCTCTGCCGCTGATCCATGCTGTGACCTCCAGCAACTCGCTCTTACTGAGACTGCAGCCCTTCAGGCAGAGAGTCGTTTTTTACGCTCTCATTTGGAGGCCACCCTGATCTGGGTGGCGTTCATCAGACACTACTATAACACAAGCTGTTGCTAGGTCAGCAATGTGGGAAGACTTGAGTTGCAGGGACATAGATATTTTTCTTAATCTGTTTCAACTCATCCCTTCCTCAGGGTAAGCAGCAAAAGGTGGATGCTCAAATTCAGTACCAGTAAAAGGATCTAAAGGACATCATAAATCAAAGAGAGATATTTGACAGAAACATTAGTGAATATTAAATTAAATACATTCTTGCTAGAACTTTCTGCCAGTGAACAAAACCAAGTTTGGCACATATTTGGGGGACATGGAGGGGGAAGAGTGGATGGTGAGAAGGATGGCCTAGAATAACCTCAGAGAAAAGATTTCATCCCATGGAACAGGAAATGATACACACATCTACAAAGTCATCTTGTTGCCTCCTCTGCCATGATGTCAAGGATTTTAAGTGAATAATTAGGTTGATGAGCTAATTCCATTACTGCCTATCATGGCAATTAATATTGCCTGTTCTCCCTCCACTGCTGTCTACGATCTATTGCCTTTCATTCTGTTGACTGATGATTCTTTGGGTCAGGGCCATCTTTTGGTTTGTGTCTGCACAGAGGAGCTGTGGTCCAGAACTGAGCACTATGGAAATGCCTAATCCTGCATTTGTGGGGGATTCTGAGCAAGCCACCATTTTTTTATGCTCTTTCTCCATCTGTAAAATAACCAGAAAATATTTTTGTCCTGGAGATGCTATGCAAGGGCTAAGCATGGCTTAATAAGATTTATTAAGAATTCTTCATGGCCATGTTCATTCTTGTGAGTGACACACAAGAACAAAAGCAAAAGCATGATCTGTCCTACCAGAATAAAATAGCTAACTTAATATTTAGGGATTTACAGCAATTTTGGTAAGCTTTAGTGCTATATCTAGAATGAGAGACCTACAAATCACTTTTATACACATCTTTTAAAAGCAAGTTTTCCAGACTCTTTGAGAGAAAAAGAGGGAAATAAAATTGACAAATGCAAAGCTTTGATTTAAAGGGCATGACTCATTCCTCAAATACTCCAAGAAAGAAAAAGGAAGATTTCCAAGTTATTATTTAAACAGAAATCAAGATATTAAAATACTGATTAAAAAAATATATTAGCAGCCATCCATATGTAGGGAAATGCACTGGATGGTCAGTCCATTGTCAGAGCTTGTACTCAGATCTGTAGGAGTTGTGCTGAATAACCCACGCTAAGGGCTCCTGCTACTGAGAGCAGCAGCATTCTCAAGGGACACAAGCCTCATCAGTCTGCCTGTACAGAGCTGCTGTGGGAGTGTAACTGTGTAGTGTTTTCCAAATCAGGTTCCCCCCCACACCTTAACAGCCCAAACACTTCTGTATTGGTTACAGAGGAGTTAATATTGTGAAAAAATAGCTATTGTTTGTAAGAGAGATCTCTGTCTCTTATATCTGCCTTCCCCTACCTTTGCACTAAGCTGATTTCAAACCACTTCCTTGAGCATTTCTGACCCTGCAGTCAGGGTGCAAAAAGGATGTTCAAGCAGGACAGCTGGCAGAGACTGCAATTTCCCCCGCACCGAACATATGCAAGGAAGAAACACTCCCAGAGCTAGTCCAAGGCTTCCCAGCAAGGTCAACAAAATCACCTTCTGCTCTTTCACAAATGAAGGTTGGTGGCCTTGCTGGGGTGGGCTCCCGCTATGGAAGGGTGGAAAGCAAGAAGATGCTGAAACAGGGAGGGAGGCCCAAGGTACTGAGAGCTGAACTTGCTGTTCTCACGGTAATATAGACAGCAATAAATTAGACGACCTCAAGCCCTCCCCTGCAGCAGTGGTTCTTCCACCTCTGTTTCTAGCATCAAAGACGTGAAAATGGCAATGCTAATAGGGCAGATTTGCTGCCTACTTTGCCAGTCAGCCCTCCTGCAGCAAGGCATTTATTTTCCTTCTAAACCTCTAAAAATTTTGCTCATGTTCCAAGCTGCTGTAGATGCACATTTACATTGTTTGAGTGATCTGCTCTTCCTGCATGTTCCCATTTGGTTAGCTGACTGTGATAGGTACTCGACAACAAAGTTATTCACTGCAAAACGATGCCTTGCTTTGGAAAGTCTGAGGCAGAGATATGATCTGAAATTGAGTATCCATCCCAAAACAGAGACTTAATTGTCAGTGGTGGAGTCATTTCTATTACATGAGCCAAAGCAATAAAAGTACTCTAATATATATATATATATTATTTATACTATTCATATATAAATCTATGCAACTTCTTGTACCCACAAGCAATATTTGGGTTTTATGCCACTTCTGTTCCATAAATGACTTACTGAGCAGAGATTTTAACCAAATACTATTTGCTTATAAAAAGTAGGCGATGAGCCATCAGATAGAAGTGCATTTTGGTGTATTTACTTACACCAAAAAAAAAAAAAAGTGATTCGAAATTTTGTTTATGAGAACAAGCAAACAGAAGAATCTGGGGAGTCAACCATCTGAAACTATCAACTGTCCAGTGAACTGCCAACTGGGAGGTGTTCATGGAGTACCTCTAAATGTGCCTTTTGTGTTGGGAAAACAAACAAACCAACGAACCAGATCTTTTCATCAAAGGAAAGAGAGACCTCTGGGAAAACGAGGGTGTCCGCAAATACATATTTTTAACATCAAACAATCACAAAGGTTTAGTGGACCTTGCTTGGGGTCAGGAACATCTTGAACTCTGGAGGTTCCTTCCCTCTACATAAGGTAATATGTTGCTCTCTCCCTTGCCTGGGCTGCTTTGCCTGTTTATAAATATATCTTTTTCAAACTTCTGAAACAGAATTAACCTGAAATGTAAAGTGTTCAGTTGCATGTTATATTCTGAATAAAATGACCCTTGATATCAACATGCAGAAGCAATGAGAAAATTCAGCCAGTGTGGCAGAATTCCCAAATGTTTCCAAGGAATGGTGGGGTTTTCTCTGAAACCTCACAGATGGCAAACAAGGGAGTCTTTTTCCATTAAGCAACAAGTCCTTCCTGATGATGGCAGGTTCACAAGAGATGGAGGGGAAGATGTACTTGCACACAGAAGCAAAAATATAAAATGGTTTTCCTGTTTAGATCAGTTCTCCCTACATGTTAAACACAGAAAGAAGCCTTTTTAATGCGGTAAATAATATTATGACCACCAAATAAGTGCTCTGGATTCATCAAGTTCCTTTATAAGTTTCCAGAGAAGGGAGTAACACATAACAGGATGTGGGTGGCATTTCAAATGTACCACAGCTGAGGACACTCTTCCTGAGACTAGGCTTTTCCATGTTAGTATGAATATTCATTTTAATCCTTCTCTCAGGCCCCTGTCACCCAACCATTTTAGCACAATGATAATTAGAGCCATGGAATAAAGAGAAAGGCTGTTAAGGAGATTCTGGATGTCACCTGGATGCAAGTGAAGCATATCTATTTTATTAAGGGAGCAAGAGGCTTAGTGGGGTGCTGAGCATCCATTCTGTTTCAATTGACATGTTGACATGTTGAGAGAGTTTATTCTCTCAGTGGACAGAAAGAGAAATGCAACATATTTACAGCTCAGAATCTGAAACCTCTGGCACACCTGAAGATTTACTAGTTCGCTGGTGACTGGCTGGGGGTGGGCAGGGCAAGGGAGAACCACAAACTTTCTATAACCATTATGCTTCAGTAATAAGCTGCATGAGGTACAGATGGAGTTCACCTTGAAGATACTGTCTCTGTATAGCAAATGACTTTACAAAAAACTTGAGAATAGAAACTTCAAAGGGCACTGCACAAGGTGAACCTATTCTGTTGGACAAAACAAGTGCTGTAAAATCTGCATGGGAGATGTGATTTTAATTTTCTTCTTACGGTAAATGGTATTGCTGAAAATGTGATCTCCTGTTTCCAGGTAGCCTCTTTTCTTACACATCTTTCCAAACAGCTGTAGTGATTCACATACCAGATTTTCTTGTGAGCGAATGTTCAACCACAATAAATCCACAGGCCCTGCAATTTTGAGATGCATTTGGTCTAAGTAGTCAGTGTGTATGTCATACTTGCACTTCAAAATCATTGCTCTGAAACCAAGTTTTCACAAAAGCTCTTAAGAAAAAGAAATACCAGTAAATATCCACTCCCTTCACTTCTAGATATCAAAATATATCTCCAGATTTTCAAGAGCTCTAAAAAAATACATCAGCAACTGCAGATTCTGAGAACTTGAAAAATTGTCCCCAATGCTTTATAACACACCACATACAAAATCCTTTAACATGTTTCTCCTGCTAAAGCTCATACATCATCTGCAAGTCATGTCAAATTTTCTTTCTTTGCAAGAGAAGCAGAGGTGTGGAGGTATAATACACAACCCTACTAACATGTTGCTCAGAGAAAACTCTTTATTTTGATATCATATTGACTTAGCCTACTGGATATAGCTGGTTATCACAGACCCTGTGTTATTCTCCTTGGAAAAAGGAGATGGCTGATTAAAAAGGACCCGTGTCAAAGCACCTAGATGTCTAGATAAACCTAAGATGTACAAATCCTGTATCCTGTAACTGTTTCATTTTAACAAGCTTAGGGATGGCAGACAGAGGGATAGTGTTAGAGAAAGGCATCCTCAGATAAATCATATAGCAAACAGGCCATTGGGAGCTTGTTGCTACAAACAGGCCTAGCATTTGTGAGAGTCACATGCCTGTAACCTCTGACAATGCTATGAGCAGAAGTAATACCTACTGCTGTTCCTAACACGTGAGCCTCCTAGGAGCTCCCTCGTGAGGTCCTAAGAGGTAAAACCCACCTGGCAGATGAAACCAGTGGATGAGCACTGCCGAACCCAGAGACTGAATTTCCTCTTTTTCCTCTTGCGAAGCTCCCTCTCTGTGCATGTGGCAATGAAAATAGGATCCTCATCAATCAGGGGCTCATGTAGTACCTGCAGTTTCAAAGAAGGAGGGGAAAAAAGAAAAACAGCAGAATACAGAATTCCTGAAAAGAAATGGCACTTTAAATTCTTCCAAGGAAAAATAGTCTTTGCATTATTTCTGTGCACATGAAGGAGCATATGAAGGAATTCATGCGAATTTTCCCCATTTGAAGGAGCAGCACTATTTTTGTTCAATGCTTCCACAACACTTCCACAAAAAGCACAGCCTGACCAAGTACCCTCCTTTGTGGATGGCTGCTCTACATTTGGTTTGCAAGTGTGGCAAGGCACAGCTCTCCACCTCTCACCATCAGCTCTAGTTCAACATTCCAAATGCAGCAGAGTTTAAAGGAGTTGGCATGGGGGAGGTAAGCATCAGTGACATGTTCCTCCCAGCTTCATCACAAGCTCAATTCTGTTTGGGCAAAATGTCTTCCACCCAAACACCCCCTATAATATGTTGCAAGGGATAGTCCACGTGCAAGGAGGAAGAGAAAGGATAGAAAAGGACTATATAGCAAGTAATAATTGTCTGTAAAAATGAAACTATTTTTGCACTATGAATGCAGAAGATGTAAATGGCTTTCTATTGCTTATAGCCATTTCATTACATTTCTCTTAATTTACTGTGTACCAAAATTGTTAGGTTTTATAGTAGAAAACATACTGGTAAGAAAGTGCCATTATCTCTTTGCAGGCCATATTCATAACATCTTCAAAGACATATGTAAAACAAGTCAGATGGGTGGTGCCCTAAAGGAGTCCGGTCTTTTCCAGTTTCCAGGTCCTATAGGAACTGTGACAGATATCCATAATGCAAAGGCTGTCACTCTTAGATGAACTCTTCCTGTGTTTGCACGTGCTACTTCTGTGTATTCACACTCCACAAGAGCCCAGTGACAAAAATGCCCCTAATCTCTCCAGGAGCCCAGTGACAAAAATGAGAACAGGGCTGCATTAAACATGGGAGCTGTGTTTGCAAGGGAGATGTGGTGAGTAAGCAGCTGTGCACCACCCGTGTTTAGAGGAGGCCAGTAGCTGCTCAAGATGTTGATTGAACATCGCTCTGTCAGCCCAAAAGAGGCATCCGTGCCCTCCCCCCACAGTGGTGGCTGCACACTTTCATTTAGATGCACTCCACTTCTTAACAGTTCATAGAGCATTCACAGGCCCATCTGAAAGCACTCTTGTGAAATGCACAAATTATACACCAAAATGCAGATGTAAGCAAGGACAGCCGCATACAAAACTACTTGTTCTTAAATCTGCAGCTGCCTCATCCATCACCCCACTGGAGCCAAACCCTCTTCCTTTCTCAAGGCCCACCTGAAACACTGCCCTTTCTTTCTGAGTACCACCTGCGGTGTTCTGCAATTCTAACTCAGAGTTTGGACAGTAATTTGCAAATATTAATCTTGACTTTATTCTTTCGTGGCTTTCTACCTCTTCCCTGCAGAGGGAGAAACATAACCCTTGGGATGGAGTTCTACATGCTGTTAAGAACTCCTCAGCTTCAGAAATGCCCTCTTACCTCCAGATCCTGCCAAATGGTGGGGTGCAGCTGCATTAATCTCCACTCTTGGATGAGGAGCAGCAGATAAAATCCTCTTTTACCCTTTGTCCTTAGCTCAAGTTCCTTTTTTTTTTTTTTGTACCAGAGCATCAGCCACAGCAGCTCTACTGCATTATTTCTTATCCTCCACACTAAGACAGTCTAAGGCCTGCCAGCCTTCAGTTTAGAAAACAAAACCAGATTTTGAAAACCTTTGCCCTCCTCTTGCCCACCCTAAGCCGAGTCTTCCCCCAGCATGCCCTTTTCTCCTACTCAAATATTTAAGTTCTTTCTATTTCTCTGCAAGAACCCCCTAGTAAACTGATGGAAAGGAGGAAAGAAAAACGGACAGAATAGAGCAAAATTTGCTCTTGCTGCTAACAGAGAATGTTGCATCTCTTTCTCAGCATCTCTCAGTACACAGAACAAACAGCGAGACACTGTCTGGTGTGTCTTATTTCTTCTCCATTCTAGATCTTCTCCAAACTTCTTTACACCTTGCAATCCCACTCACTGTACTCTCATCACAGTCCAAGCAGGTTGGTAGGCAAAGACTGGAAACACTAACTGTCCTGTACCTCCACTGTCTCATATAATAAACCAACATGTGCCTGATGATACCTCATGTTCACTTGGCTCCATGGCTGTCCCTCACACAACCTGTACCTTCAGTCTGTCCCCTGGAAGAACTGCCTCAGCTTGCTCTGATTTGCAGTGGGTCCCATCCAGCTCTGAGCACAGCCCCTGGGTTAACTGATCTGCATGCACAGATTCAGCTACTATTTCTGCAGCAGTAGCTTGCATTTCTGCTTCTTTGCTTCAGAGCTACTCCTGTCCAAACTAAAATCTCTGCTGGTTTGACATGTCTGCTCAGATTTCTAGCTGTCAGTTCTGCTTTGACTATGGTACATTTGAGAGCATCTCCCTTTTCTTAAGGCAACTTCTTACTATCTTTTTTGGTCACTACATACTCCTCCTCCTGCAGATCACTGATCAGTGAATCTGAATGTCAGTCTTTACCTCCAACTCTTTTACAAGGTCTTCAGAACCAAGCAGTGCCTGCATTTTCTATGCTTTCTGAGCAATACATCTGAAATATATAGCTTTTCCTACTCACCCACATAGGAAAGTTTTCACCTAAGGTCACAGTCATTCTGTAAGTTTTCCTTTTGGCCTCAACATAAGGCAATCCTACTCTTCTGATTTCTGCACTAATTTCCTTGTCCATCATGCTGTCTACAACATTTCATTTTATCTCTCTCTGCTAACTCTCCTTCTTTAACATATCTAACATCCTCTCTGCTCACTTTGAGTCTTGCATCAACATTTTACTGACCATCCTTGTCAACCTTGACAGGTTAAGTCCCACCTCCAACTCAACCATGGCTCTTCTGTCCATTTTTTCTATTTTCAATAAACTCTTTTTGAAGAAAATATCAATTGTTACCATTAAGTAATTAATGTCCATTACCATTAAGTAATTTGAAAATAGCCACAAAGTTTCATTGTTATTTGCTGCCAAACCCTTCACAAAATCTGTTTTTACTCATTTAAAAAAAAAAGTTGTTCATGATCCACCACAAGATATCAATTTACTTTGTTACTGAGTAGTCTTGCTTTTCCTTCGTCTCTCTCTTCTTCCATGTCTTATACTTGGCTCACAACCTCTCAATAGTAATAATCTTTGTGTTATGCTCATACAGCCCCTAACACAGAAAAGTGTGGTTTATGGTCAGGAATGCAAGCCTCAAATGATCATTTTGAAAATAAGAAAATTTACACAGACAGGTATGAGTTCACCAAGTTCTTATAATTCCAAAATGCCCCATACAAAAGCAACATTTAATCACAAGGCCACAGAATAGCTGAGATTTGGTCCAAATGGTATTCTCCCTTTACGTTTTCAGAGAAGCTGTCATTGGGTGCCATGAGCTGTGCTGAAACTGCTTAGCTGTTGTATATGATACCATTGAGAATGAAACACAAACAAGCCCTTCACTAAGTGGCCAAATTAGAGCATCATGCTTTTGAAGCAAGAGATTGGAGCTACCTCTTTGTTACTGCCACAGAGCTCCTTGCTGCTTGAGGTAAAGATTCAAGTCCGCAGCACGCATGTTTTTAATTGCTCCCAGTTCACATTTCACTAAGTACATGCAGAAATGTTTAGTTTCGTGATGCCGAAAATGTGGTATTTTGTAGGGAGTAGGAAAGAAATGCAAGGAGTTGTGTTCCTGACCGCTGCCGTTCTGGCCAGGAAACCACAGACAGCAATCCTGTCCAGTCACATCTCACTGACAAGCACATTAAGTACTCAGCAGGCGAAGGAGGATTTGTGAGCAGCGATGTTATTTTCTTGAGCTCCTCTGGTTTCTGCAGCTCAGTTTATATCCTTGTCAGGTGAGTACCCTTGAATTTGTTGCAGTATTTCATCTGAGTTCAAACAGGACACTTTCGCTGTTTTCAGGCCACCAGCTCTAGACAGTAGCATCGCCACAAAGCAGCAAAGAGAAGACACTGATTCTAGAAACTGAATCCATGACTCCACCTCTTGTGGCTCAAGTACAGGCAGCAGTGATTTATATCTCTGTCTGGGGAGGAGGGATAGGATACAGAGAATATTCCTGTCATGCTTATATAATCCAGGTCAGAATACATTTCTTCCACTTCTGAAATTGAAGCTAGCACTGCCAATACACAATTATATTGTTCTGCCTTTTCAGTGTGTTCATAAGCTAGAGAGTAATTATTTCCTTCTGTTTCCTCAGTATATTTAGCAAAATAATTACAACTTACTAGAACATATGCTTTGTTTTGGTATCCTGGCATAGTTCTCTCTCTGCTTAGCTTCCTTTGAAAGACAGTATAATGTCATTTTTGCCTGTCTATTCCCTTGGTTCACACATAAGAAAAGACCCTAAATATTTTCTGAGACAGAAATTCCATTTAAAGAGTCTTACCTAGTTTCCCCAAAGGAAAGTATCAGAAATATAGAAGAAATTATTATGAAGGCAGATGTTACACTGCCTGCCTCACACTGTGTGCTCTGTCCACAACAGTCAGGTAAATGGGGCATTTCCCTAACTTGTGTTCTCTGAGCCCACATTGCCAAAGGAAGCAGTAGTAGTAGAAGGTAGTAATGAGTCTACCTGCAAACCCCAACAGCCTTGCAGCATTCGACTGGAAGAACCCTGGGTCACTTATCTGCTTGATGCCATTTACAAGACTTTAGGGTATACAGGTCTGAAACTCTCTGCAGGCAAGCACAAAGCTGCATGCTGCAGGATCCCATGGAGGCCTCACTTGAGCTTTCTTCCTTGTGTGGTGCAGAGCTAGCCTAACGCTAGAGCACAGATTGAGGCTCAGGCACAAATCATTCAGACACCATAGATCTCATGCCTATAATACAGACATACCTGAAGCAACAAAGTTCATTTTTGAGCACAGAATTCCAGACCTTCACTGACCACAGACACCGGGGGCTCTTTTCCCAAAATGCTTTCAGAGGCAGCAGATTCAGCAGTCCATCTGATTGGATCTTTTCCCTTGCCGTTTCCTCTTGTATCTGTGCAATTGGATTATTATTTCCAATCTCAGTGGGCCTGACATTCTGGATTTGATGTTTGTTGATGTCGACCAACCCGCACTGCAGGTAGTTTCCAGGGATGTGTTTTTCCTGCTCTCTCAGGTAGATGGGGTCCACTGGCTGTGTGGCCCTGGTTGATGCTACCCCACATAAGCAGAAGGCACAGGATTTCTTCCAGGAAGATCTCCGGAATGTCCCCAGGAGGCTGATGGGTGCTACACTAGGCTATTTTTAACAACAGATTCAAAACTTTTTTTCTTTCTCAGAGTTATTTTTGAAGAAGTATCATAGTGTTTTTTTGTTCTGCTCACTATCCCTGAAACAAGCTGTATAGAAATCACTGACATAAACACTGTAAAGAGAACAGGAGAGTGCAGAAGGAAGGAAGAGAATTTAACTGTCACGTTTTTACCTCTTCCTCCCCTCCTTTTCTTTGAAATAGCATCTTCTTACTAAGTTAAGCAAAAGCGTGCATTTTGCCTGTGGAGATTTAGATGTTTTGTCATTGTAAACAGGAGACGATGGGTTTCATCAATTCAGTTTGCAAACCTTGTTTAGGAGGGGGAAGGGAGAAGGGATATACATGCAAATCAAATTTTATCCTCTAATGGATTTGCACTCTCAGCATGTCCCACAGCCCACCATTATAAGCATTTACATTAGACACAGTGATCACATTTCTGAACCCTTTATCTTCTGCCCATTGAAGTCAGTGGCCATCAGGATTAGATTTCATATCTTAATGAGAGCTTGGTCCAAACAATACCATGTTTTTAACTGCCTGTTTTGTCATGATGTAAATGAAAGCCTGGCTAAGTGAGAACGCTCTTGCCTCTCTTCTCCCACATCTACCCTAATAGCTTTTTGGATAGTTGCATTGCCCTGAATTTTACAGAAATTATTTTTATTGTCTAGAAAATAGAACTCTCCAATTACTCCCCGGTTACTCTCAATTCTATTTTTAGGCATATTTGAATAGGTAAATGGTATCTAAGTCTTCACTTGTTTTACACAATAGGCACAAAACCTGATGCTTTAGAGGAAAGAAAGTAAAAGAAGAGACACACAATGCCCTTTCCTGACAACTATGTAGAATTAGTTTATATTCTGAAAAGTGATTAAAAACTTACTGCAAGCAGTTACATGTATGTCACATTCGCCCCTTTTGTTTCCAGACTTTTTAACATGATCAGTTGCAACAGCTCCAAAAGGAGCACTATAGTTCTTCCTACCTCACAGTAGTGGAAGGAAAGCTGAAGCAGTGTATGTTGAATGTTAAAAAAGAGATTTCTTTGCACTTTAAAAAAAAATGTTCAACCAACGGTTTCTATACTTAGTTCTTTACATTGTTAGCCCAGTCTATGAAACAGATTTCCTATAGAATAGCTCTCTACTGCACACCTAATTGTACCTGGAAAATTCAACAAGGACCTGTTCATTTTATTTTGGTAGCCTAGAAATATTTCCACTTTATTGGCATTCTGTTTCAAAATACACATGGCAATGATTTCTTCTACTGCAGCATCACCCATCACCAAAACTGAGGACTGGCACAGGGCCCAGGCCATGCTGCTGAGAGCAGCTGACAGTTGCAGTGAGCAAAGACAGCGACCTCCTCTGCTTATTTTCCCTTTGCCCCGTCATGAGGAAGGAGCTGTGCCGCAGCTGCTGCTGCTGCTTGAGCTGGGCTGGGCTGGACATGTGGCAGACACCAGCTGCTAAGGTTGGGGCTCATCCCTCCCAACAAACACAGATTCTGCCTCCAATCTGCATCTGACAGCGGGAGCAGCTACGACTTCTCCCCCAGGCCTGGCTGTGCCAGCTCTGCCCTGCCTGCTCTCCCTTGCAAGAGCAGCCTGCAACCTCTCATTTGCAGAACAGCCAAATTCAGCTGTGCCAACACCACTGAAAAGTCTCCAGGCTTGTTTTTGCTACTAAAGCAAAGCAGCCACAGTTCTGAGAATATTCCAGGTACCTGCACTGCAGAGCTATAAGTCAGGTGGTGCCGAGTGCCTGCGTAGGATGGTGCCACTTTCTGTCACACATCGTGGAGGCCCTGCAGTCTCGCTTCACGCTGTGAATCCTTAGCTGTTTCTACAGGCAGCTCTGTGCTCCACATTCAATCATAGTGAGACAACTTTGGGCACACAGTTCAGATGCTCCCTGGCAACCGGGTAACTCTTACCTGGGTTTGTGAAGGTCTAAAAGCAGAGTCAAAGCCATTTTGCAGAGAGTCCAGAAAAGGCTGGATTTTGTAGAGGCCATGCGTTGTCTGGCTCGAGCGGAAGGCCACAATGTGGAAATACTTCAGGATCTTCTCAAACCGTGATTGGGTCATGATAAGTGCAATGCTCTTGTTGCTGTAGAAGCCACTGCTCCAGATGCTGAGAACAGACTCACAGTGGTGGATGCTGGTTGATATCATATAGCCTAAAAAGGCCTTCATTTCTGTCAAGGTGACATCAATCCAGGCATCGTCACTGCCAAACCTCTCCTGGTATTTCTTGGCATACATGTTGGTTTGGACCACCATGTTCTTTAGCACGTTGTCAGGAACAAAGAGTTGAAAAAAGTCCATGGCACTGGCAGTTACAGGCATTTTTCGTGTTGGACCTAGGACAAAATCAGAAAGGGAAAATCATCTCAGTTCTGATCATCACAAGTATCTCTGCTCTAGGAATTCAAAGCAGGACTAACTTGAATAGTTGACATAATTTTCATATTCAGATCTGAATCAACTCCCCAGTCACAGATGTAATAGAAACACGAGGAATTTCCATTACAATCCATTCAGTCATGAATACTCCACATCAATACTCAGCTTTAGCTACCAAAAGAAAATTATCTGGATAGATACAACCACAGTACTTAAAGGTCCATCAGGTCAGTGAGGGACCTCAACAGGATGCTTAGAAAACCAGACCAAAGTGAGGGAACATCAGCTAATTCCTTTGAAAGTGCATCCACTGTCTAACTGATATCATCAGGAAATTCCCTGATCTTTTCTGTCTTTATCCCTTATAACACACACTGAATAAGTTGTTCATTTTACACACTCATTAGCTCCTAAGAAGATTTAGAGGAAAGAAAAAGGGAGAGGTTTATGAGGTAACTTGTTTAATTTTTCCACATACATCATGTCTGTATCTCTTCCTCTCAGCAGCTAGTGTGATCTTTTTTCCTAGATGGTCTTTTATTTAAAATGTATTAAACGTAGTAAAGCAGTCATGTATTTGTTCAGAAGCAAGGATATCTGTGCCATCCAGAGTCAATCTTGTCTCAACCCAGGTTACCCAATTGCTTTGCATTCACATACTGATCCCACCTTCTCTTTTTTATTTCAAACTCCTGCTCAGTTCACTATCATTAATTCAGCAACTTTCATATCTGCTCCTGCAGAGCCTTGCAGATCACATCTATGCACTTTGAGGTCCCGTATATATGCCATCACATTTTAGAGCCTCATTCCTCATATCCTGAAATCCACAAGAGACAGCGCATGCTAACAGAATGAGTCAAAAACATAATGTGGCTAGTTTTACTGTCTCACATCAGATGGAATATTTTTAGAGGGAATATTTTAAATGCAAGCAGTCGTCATTCTCATATAATACAATAAACCTTGCAGTCTCAGGCTGTCATTACTCTGTTTTTCCACTGATACTATACCTGCTCTGAACTTTTCAAGTATTAGGGGGAGAGTGAAGGTGGAGGGCACGAATGTTTGATAGCATCATACCAGTGTGAAAAGGTTATGCAGTCAAACACTAGATTACATTATATTGAATTAGAAATATCAAGCCTGTCATACCAGGTAGACTCAATCCCTACAGCCCAATCTCCCATCCCTAAGCACCATCTTTCATGCCCACCATGGCAGTGCTTTTGTTACCAGGCAAGGGTTGAAAGGAGAGGGTCATGTTCTGCAGAAGTTTAGCCACTTCCAAACATAGAAATTAATACACCAAGAGGGGCAACAAATTCTTATCCATTAGGTCAAGAGCAGTTCTAAATCCCTCTTACAAAGGATAATCTGGGGTCAAAAGCAAGACAATACGAGATGGATGCAGTAATACTGTGCATTAGTTAAACAGAAGCCTTTCAGTCTCACACCTGTCTGAACAATGTCTTCATGATTAGAAGCAGAAAGTATATGTTACCCCATTTGAAGTTCTGCCTAATGGCAAAGAGCCCTCCTTGCACTACATGTCTGTTTAGATCTCAAGTTGCTGTTCTTCTAGATGAATCAGGGCAAGATATTTGGGATTCTGTGATCTGGAACTGCAAGGATTCATTAATGTGCGGGTTAGGTTACATGGTTTTGGATACCCTGTATCTCAGTTCACTTGCTTAGTTACAGCAATTTGCAGAAATGCTGTATGAACAATATTATAGGAACTACAGAAATACTGAGAGTGGACTCACTCTTTGGCCTTTATATTTGGGTATATCCTGCTAAGCAGGAAGAACAGAAGCTATTAGAACTTCAGCCAAAAATGACACCAAGGCATTAATGTGATAAATCTTCAGATTGGAAAGAGTACCAAAACAAAAAAGAAAAAACAAAAGTTTGTTCTGTATTTCTCCAATACAGTAGGGAAAAAACATATATTAAATAATAATAACAACAATAATAATAAATTATAATAATAAAAATAAAATATTTTTAAAATATTTCCCAGTTTTAAATTGTGGAATTAAGAAACTGGAAGTACAATAGTTCAGTTAAAAGTGCATTCCTCTATGTAGCAAGACGAGAGTAAAAGAATACCACCAAAAAAAGTTGTAGATAGAACACAGCAGAAAATTTCGGCTTAAATGATAAAAGGTTTTCTTTATCAGGTGAAAACTATGGGGCTAGAATAGATACACTTACTTAACCTTAACTGCTATTCCAATAATAAAGCCAGTTACAAAGATTTCTTTTGATCAGAAGATTTATATTCTGCTAGCATACACTGGACTGGTACAGCTGACAAAAAATGCTCTACAAATGATTGTGTATGAATGACTTATAGTACATCACTTTCTCCTTCCCCACAGCTTAATCAAGTTTTGACATGCTAGGAGATATATGGCTTTCTGATAAGCATCCGCTGCGCTGAGTGCCTTGTTACTTATGTACAAAGTCTGCTCCATTTGCACAGAGAATCTCCTGTGTGCTTTCCTGCTTTAAATAAATAAATATACAAGATTTGTATTCTATTTGCCATGCAGAACTCACCCTGCTCTATGAGAGTCAACTAAACCACTTTCTGGCTGAAACATCAACCCAAAAGTTGACTAAATACAGTTCTGCAAGCCCGTGTACAACCCTGTTGTCTCAAAAACATCCTTCATTGGTGGAATGAGCACCTTTGATTCATAGTTTATTGAGATGCAATAAACAACAAAACTCAACTTCTGGAAGCAAACTGAATTTTTTAACATGCATTGGCTTCTGCATAGTTAATGACTAGTCTAAAATAAATTATTTAAACATCACCCTCTAAATACACATGAATATTCCATATACAGAGCAAACTATGTAATAAATTTAAATACTAAATTTACTCTTTTCAAGGACTTTCACAATAACTTATATGGAATTTATCTATTGATATGAGTTCCAGATTCCATAGGCGCACCATTTACCCTTCAAAGCTTTATTTGGTCAAAATTTTGACTAATTTCCCATTCTCTTTTAGTGAATGAAACTTCAATAAATTCTGGCTTAAGTCATAGTTTGTGGAACACGGAAAATAACACAAGCCTCCTCTGTGATGATGGTGCACATAGGCTTCCCTCTTCCTTTCCACACTCTACCAGTAAAAGCTAGCATATGGAATCAGCCACAGTTGCCCTGCAAGTCATTGCTGTTCCTAGGTCCAGTTTGGATCAGGTTGTTTGCATTTCTTTTGCTCTGAGTAGTGTCTCTCATAAAGCCAACCAGTGCAGAGCAGTACCCTTTAAATTATAAGAACAGAGTCACAAAAAATAAAGCCAGTAAAAGCAGGGAAAGTCATTTCCATTGCCGTACTGGAGTTGGGATTCAGAGCAGAGGCTGGCAACCAGCCTTCAGCCTGTGTGCACTGCGGGCAGGCTTTGGCTCAGCTCTGCAACACTGCTAAGACTGCAGCAGCCAGGCTGGCTTAAGTACCTAACAGGACCACAAGCTGTGTGCTCAGCTTGCAGGAAGCCCAGAAAGATTTAGAAAAAAAGTTCAATGCACCAGGCCTTCAGGCAACCCCTGTGCATCCTCCTGGAAGCCCTGGGCAGTCCAAAAGCACAGTCCCAGTCATACTTTTCCTCCTGCTCCAGTCTCACCAATGTTTCTAGACCTCCTGAGTGATATTTCAGAAAAAAATAAGACTCTCAAGTGAACTAATTGTTTTTTCTTTGCTTGCCTGGCTTGCAGGACTAAATAACTTGACTGCATATTTTAATAGGTTAATTTATCCTTTTCCATTATTCCAGTTCTCATTACCAGTCTGTTATTTAGTAGATCAGGGTTCAGAGACTCAGAACAAAAGATGCTAAGTTTGAAACCTACTTTAATCAATCAATGTTTAGAAGATAACATACAGATCTTAAAAGAGGTCAAAAAACAGTGTCACCTTGGGTGGGATAAATCTAATATGTAAGAAAAAAGCAAGAGTTAAAAAAAATTCTCTTCTTAGTCTGCTATGTAAAAGACTTACTGCTCTCATTCAAAGTATCACTGAAGTTCTTGATATAATATCCTGTTACCTTAACAGGCCCTGGTAATAACACATGTCCCAATTCAAACTGTTTGGAAACAAAACCTTCCACAGAGCTAATCCAGAGTCCAGAGCTGAAACTAATTAATTAATTAGCTTAATGAGCTAGGCATTTAACTCCTGAATCAGTTATTACATATTAGTGGTGGAAGCATCGGTTTAAGAAATCAACAATTTGGAAGTCATACTGTTGTCCTCTTTGAGCATGACCCTGATAATTTATAGACAGGCACTAAGATCACATTTACGTATTCTATACAGACACAAATCTGAGAAACAAATCTGCTCAGAATCTATTATCTTCTTGTAAACAGGAAGTATTTTCTCCTTTGACATATGGCATAACTTTCAAAGACAAGTGTTTGACAAGCCATTTAATTCCTTCATCCTAAATCCAAGCAATTAGAGACTCTTTGAAATTCGTAAGAAGTTATCATTCCAAAAGTACACCACATGATATTTGGGTGTTATTTAGAGAAAGTCAGAAAATGCTGATGGAGCTATTTTCTGTCAAGAAGTGCTCGTTCATCAAAATCATTCACAAGAAATTGCCATAGGTTAAATATGACAGAAAGAAAAGCCTAAACAATTTCCAGCTTTTTCTGTTGGTGGAAAGTAATATAAAGAACTAAAAAGAAAAGTAAGAAAATCAAAAACAATGTTTTGGTATTTCTCAATTAAAATTTTTCATAATTTCTGTTTCCCCATGTAGGCTTTGGAGGCACTGGAGGCACTGGAGCTTATCTGACTTGCCAGAAAGGTCAGTTTGCGTATCAGCTCTGTTCTTAATGGCCTAGAAACAATGCCCATCAGACCAATCTCAAGCCATATCCAGCTTGATGGCCTTATGACAAGCCTGTCAAGTCAGCCTGAAGTACGTGCGTGCATACAAAAGTTCTCCTCTGCATTTTATTCCAGCTTATTTCCGATATTGTGCTCCTGCAGAAACTGGGCAGCAAGGCAGCCATGTCTTTACATTAGAATATTATACCACACATATTTCACTCATCTTCCCAAGACATAGTAACAAGATCTTCAGTGACAATTCTACCAGGATAAACCAAGATAGCCCTCCTAATTCATTCCAGCTGTTGTTCTGGCAAATATTTTAGGGCAAATGGGATGTTTGTTATTTTCATAGATAAATCTTAGCTTTCTTTGAAATAATTTAGCACAAGTGTTCTATACAAATTTTCCAAACATGATCCATAGTGCTGAGTTGCCTGAAACTCTGACCAAATCTATGAAGATAGAAAAAAAAAAGACGAACAAGCAAAACAACAGCAAAAAAACCAAACATCTACTTTGGCTTTCTTATTTTAGAAAGAAGAAACAAGACATAATCCTTCGAAAGATGGTTCTCTTGTTGGAATATAAAGACTATTTCAGCAGCCTACACTTCTTCCTGATTTTAAACGTATTTTATACCCTAGCCTTGGCACTCAGCAGCACACACTTTTCTTTTACACTTCTTTTTGGACAAGTTTATTCCAAGCCATTTAGCAAAATGTGATTTGATTGCACTTACCCAAACTCTATAAATAAGAGCCTCACAATGTCTTCACGTCTGCACACAATAAACAGGCATAAAAACTGTTCTGAACTGATTCAGTGAAAGGTTGTTTTCCCTTCCCTCGTCAGCAAATAAAAATGACAGTTTTCTCAGAGCATCAGCAGTAAAGCAATGCACATATTGCTACCTGAGTCTTATCCACCAAGATAATTCAGAGCACCATCTAAAAGTGGTCCAAGGATATATGAAAAAAGGACTGTTCAGATTTGCTCTACCCCTGAAAACAGTGCACAGTTCTTCAGTGCTGACTGATCAGAAGAGACCATCTGTGGCCTCTAACCTCCCCAACAAACTCCACTGAGTTACAATGTGCCATAGATCAACTTCCTATGAGGCAGCAAGAACAAGACTGGGATGCCAAGTGTAAAATATTTTGGATGTCAGTCCACAGATTACCATTGGTCATATAGCTCTTTATGAAAATATTTATCTTTTAGGCATAATTAGGGACCAAGTAGGCCCTTCCCATTGACCAAATGTAGGCTGTGCCACCAGATAGCACCGTTTTCAAAATGAGAAGATGGAAGAGCTGTTGTAGCATTCTTCCATGACCTTCTTCCTTTATTAAATGTTTTTTGATTTTGGCTTAAATATACAACAAGCTAAGAAAGGACTTCTTTGTGTTTACAATCACTTTTAAGACCTGTAAAATCTTCAAGCTGTGACAAATGAATGCGAAAGAACAAAAAGCCCACTGCAGGTAGCGTTGATGCCTTTAATTATGTAGCTACTTCATCTCCCTGGTGAGATCTTATGACCTGTCAATCAGCACCATCAACATCCAACAGAACCTCTCAAATACTGCTACAAGGTCTTCTGGTTAAAAGCATAAAAAGCAAACAACAAAATCAAAACTGACCAAAAATCTTAAAGCAAAAGCCTTAAAGCAGCAAGGTCAGTGATGAAACAATCTGATTTGTGTCAGCTTACATAGTATCTTGCACATCATTCATTTGGTTGTGGGACTGAGCACGTGTGTGCTCCTTGTCAGGGGAATTTCTGCTTTGACAGCTTCCATGGCAATACTCTACCATGCTCCCGCTGCAGTTCTCTGCTAGCATTTTACTGCTCGGGTATCAGAGTGGACTGGCTGCTCCGACAGCCCAGCTGACGCTGAATGTATCCAGCAGGTTAGAGACAACCATCAACTTCATCTCTAAGACAGCTTTCAGCAGATCACAGAGCAGTTACACATCTGGCTATAGGTCCATCTGTGTATATTTGAGACAAATCTATCCATGCTGTTTTGCAGAGTTATGTCAGTGCAGTTACGTCAGTGCAGAGATTTTGTGTTTTAAGAAAGAAAATAGCCCAGTATGTTTTCCAAGCGAATCATCGGGACATTTGATTTTATCATCTGTAAATAAAAGTTAATAAGGAAGTGACCCACGTAATGAGACACTGAAAGGTCTCAGGTCAACACCTGCATTTACATGCAAAACACACATATGCCACTGGGAAATGCACTTTGGCTTTTGAACAAGTCTCTGAGGAAACAGTTTTATGCTTTGTTGAAAAAAAATGATTTTTTTCGAAGTCTGTATTAAAAACAAAAAGAGAGGAAAAGGAAAAGGGAAAGGAAAAGAACTAAATACCCATAACGCTCAGCAAAGCATTAGAGTAAAGGAAGAATATTAGTTTAAGTACAGAACCTCCTGTATGTGTTAAGTGAGCTTCAATATCAGTCTGTGCAATTTCTTCCCAGCAGTCAGAGCCTCCTCTTGGAGAAAACAAGGAACAGTTGCTAGGGCAAGAGCACAGCCCTCACAGTCCAGAGCTATGTCTCGGGTGTAGAATGAAGCTCCTGCCACTGTGCCCAGTTGGGGAAAGGTAATGAAGCTGAAGCAAACTCTTCTCTTCATCATGCTGCTGGCACAGAGCGGGGAACTCTTGTTGCAGTTCAACTATATTGGTTCAAAAATGGGAATCTGTCCTGAAGGTTGGTGTGAGGAGCTCCACGGGATGATAGTTAAGACCCCTTCCCCAACTCAGCTTCCTTTGGGCTGGATCAATGCCCTGGATTTTACTCCTCTCTATAGTAAAGCATGTGCATAGGCATTTTGGGTGCCTGTAGGGGCAAAGCTTCTCTGAGATGCCCACCCCAAACTGTGAGGCAAAGGAGGGAAAGCTTGGCACCCTCGTTTGAAGGCTGCAGTATTCCTGCTGAAGATAACTATGAACACATCTGTGTTCAAAGTTGCTTTTAGCTTGTAAGTTTGCTCTTTCATATTCTACTGTTGCACTCCTGACTCCCTCAAAAAAAAAAAAAAAAGAAAGGAAAGGAAAAAGCAGCTACAAACCACTCATTCCTAGCCAATAAGGTGCTGGTACAGTAGGGACAGACGAAAGTCTTCTCATAAGATTCAGAAGCTTTTCAGACAATAGGGCAAAGTTGGAGTGTATTTGCAAGACTTGCTACAGGCAGTGCTCCTTTACACACTCACAGCATCACTCCATGCACTGTTTTCTGTTACCTTACTCCTGCTCCTCTTGTTTGACGGTCTTTCCCACTCTTGTTCTGCCTCTCCTTAGTACAGACCAGTGCCCCAAGCTGCCTGAACAATGATCTCAAAAGAGGCAGGTGGCTGGAAAGTCTGATAATTCCCTTCCATATACCATACACATTGATCTCTCTAATCCTCTTGCTACATGTGGGATACAAGACATACTCCTCAGTACTCCATTGATTAGCCTTCCAAGAAACTACTCTGCTAACTTGTGACTTCTCAGTGTTTAGAAACCATAGTATTTCTGGAACGCTTGAACACATTTCTTGAAGATGGAGTATAAAAAAAAAGACACTTGGGCAGAAAGGTGGACTTGCACTGCTCATGGTAACTGCAGTACGGCACACAAGTGTTTACAACCTCCTGTAACCTAGGGAAGGCTTTCAGGGAGCTGTGCTTGCACTGAGAAGGTCAGGAGCACAACTCTGAACTAGGCAGAGCAGAGGAGCAAAGCCAGTGCAGGATCTAGAAACTGTGTTCCTCTGCAACACAGCATCATTCCACAGCCTCTTTCCAGCTACTGTGCAGCACTCGGCACTGACCTCTCACCATAGCCAGTGCGCTCTGCACAGCTGGCAGAGGCCAATGGAGCATGAACTGCACTGGAGCGCTAGGTTTTAAAAAAGAGAATCGCAGGTCCTGCTCCCACAGCCTCGCAGGAGGGAGGGGTTCCTACACGGCACCCAGCGATGTCTCCTCACCCACAGCCTCACTCTGAGATGAGCAGAGCAAAGATCAGAGGTAACCAGACAAGCAAAGCACCCTGCTAGCCCCCCACCAGACTCAAATACAGCACTGGAAAAGATTCCTGGCTGACAAGCCCAGAGACCAAAGTATCCATGGATGGATGGCCCAAGAGCAAGATTCTCCTTTCTTCTCCCCACATGCCTTGCCTGTTGGCTATACTCTAAAGCTGGAGAAATCACCTCAAAAATAAAACCACAGCTATGCTTGGAGATCATCTTTTTCCAAGCTTCTTGGGGACTGCCAATACAGGATCCAATAAATGCTGAAAGAATCTTACAGGATCTAATTACTGTAAGAACATATCTCAGCTTACGAAAGAAGTAGTTTGTATCCCTCATTTTAGACCAGGTAGCAATAATGATTTCACGCCACAGAAATTTTGGCCACACAGATGATGTCTGGGTCATACTAAGCAGCAGGGTGGACAACAAAGCCAGTAAATCTTCCTGATATATATATATATATATATATATATATACACACATACATATATATATTAAAAAAAAAAACAGGCCTCACCCTTCAGTTCACTGAACCTGAAGAGCTAAGATTATACAGAATGCGTCTGGTAAGGTAAATTTAAATTAGCAACATGGGAACAAGCATATGTCTTTCTGTTTGTAGCGTGCCAAGAACTTCACATTGAGGGTTCTTACAAGGACTCCTGGGCACTTTCGTAACAAAAGTAATAGCTTCCCATTCTGTAACCACAGATTAGGACATTCACAGCTTAAGGTCTTGGTGACAAAAGCTTAATATCTTCTAGTTACATTCTTCTTCCAACAGTCAGTACGTTTTGTATTTTTTCAATGCTCCATTTTCCTTTAACGCATTACCCAAGCACTTAGAAGTCTACAGAATAGTCTTTGCATCAGGGTTCAGAAGAGATCTTTGGTTTGTAGCCCAAATATAAATATTTCAGCATTTGAAAAAATCTCAGTCTGGAACAAAAGCCTGTGACTGATTTGAGACGGTAGTCGGAGTCAGTGGTATTCTAAGGTAATGCTTTAGTTACATAGCAATAAGGAATGTGGGGTGTATGTTTCTGCTATGTCAGCCCTGGCCCCATATTCTGTCCCTCCTGCTGTTGCATACTTAGACTGATTTTCTTGAAGAACAAAAACTTTAAGCTTCTGTTCTCATAAAAGGCTGATTTATAATTTCAAAAGAAGTTGAAGAGAACTGTATTTACTTAGCAATAAGTAACTGTGGCAGTTTCCATTTTAAAAGTGCTGTGAAACCTGCCTGCTGCTCAGACGAGACCAGCGCTTCCTTTCTGCACCACCTGCTTACCATGCCAAAACAGATACCTTCTGAATTTGAAGACTGCACTGAATTAAGGAATTCAGGCTCTGGGGTTCTGTCCCCCAAATGCTTTATGCAACTACTGATATTGCTGTGCTATCGGAGGCTAATCATATCATCTATGCTTCTGGTTTATCCAAATCTTAGGCTGGCAATGAGATTTATGGCTTGGTTTCTTCTTTCCATCTCCACATTCCCAGACTTCCACTTCAGCTCCGTCTTACATGATCCTGAACTTCTCTAGACAACTGGGAAGTTTCTCAGCTCCTTCCTCCTCCTTCTCATGTTCCTGATTTCTGAGATGCCGATATGCCTCAAAAAGTTTCCTGTTCCCTTGACATTTTACCTACATGATGGGATGAGGTGAGGCTTATGCTAATAAGAATTCTTTAAACATGAAGCTGCAGTTTCTAAGGTTATGTGTTTTAAGAGAAGGACTAGCTATCAGCGATACCAACTGGCCAGCTGGATCCATGTTTTTTTGGCCCTGTGTCCAACTGTATCTTGCTCTGTTGTGAATCACTGAGAATGAAGACCCCCAGTAGTATAGCCTGCTTTCAGTAACATAAAAATGAAAATTAAACATATTGACTCCCTTTTGTTACTCCTGAGCATTAGAATCAATGTAGTACTGATGTCTACAGTCACACTTTAGTGTACCATTTTTCTATGAATTACTTTCTGACAAGGGACATTTAATGAGCAGGTAAGCACAGATCAAATACCTTAACTACTGGTAAGGATCAGCAGCTGGCTATTTCTCTCTCAAATCTGGAAGTCAGCACAGTGTTACATGAAAGTGTTGAAAGTTGCATTCCCAGCCTCTTTTCCTAAAACCACAAGCTTGAGTATATCACCTAGACCCTCTTCCTTCGTTCTCAATATATTAAAAGAAACATTCATAATCTGAAATGTGTATTCTACTTTGGAGAGCCCGAGAACAGAGGAACACTAAAAGATTAACTAGGTATTTCTGCCAGTTAGAAAGAGGAGAAATCACTCTGTTACACAGTCCATTCATCCTCCTCGCCTCACCTACATTAACTTCATTTCATGGCAGATGCAAAACAGCTGCTCTACAGCTTCCCTTGTTGCTCTTGTGCAGTCCCTGCTGACAAGGAGGCACCCAACAACTGTGTACAGACTCCTCTGTAGCATCATGTCCGTGTTCATTTATCACAACAATCTCTATAAGGAAAGAAGAATTCTCTAGGCATCTCAGAATTTCTGCTTAAATAACAAAGAACTGAGGGTTATTTATGCAGGTCACTGCTCTCATCTGGCAAAAGTCTTCCCTTTATAGGGACTAACATCCAAGCACTTCTTCACTGCTATTTTTTTCTAGAAAGCCAAGAATTGCCTTCACACTCTCTCTGAGCCTCAGTCTGGCTGCATTTGTCAGAAGCCCCAGATGTCAACTCAGGCTCCTGGAGAGATCAGACTATGTTGCTGCTACCCCAGCAAGGATAACAGAACTGCAACATCCCCTTTGGTGTCAGCATGAACCTTCTCATTGACCTTCTTTCACTTGCTGATTTTGTTTTAAAGTACTCTTTGAATATGGAATATTATAGGAAAATGAGTACCTGAAAACTCAATTTTGATTGCTAAGTCTCTCCCAGTTCTCGTGGTTCTGTATGCACAAATGGCAAGGCAAATAAAGAAGAATATGCATCTCCACAGGGAGCCTCCTGCTTCCTAAGCCTGAAGGACTTAACTGCTGAAGTTTTTAAATGGTAGACTGCGATTTGCTCCTTTATATAACCCTTCTGCTCCCTCAGCTGCTTGTTGCTGTATTCACAAAGGTCTCCCATTAAATAAAGAATGAAAGAGAACATTTTTTTCCTAATGTTGAAAACCTCGTAAAATAAAATTAACAAAAGTAAGAGACCTGCTGTGCCTCATCCAATTCCATCAGCTTCTTCCATCATCTCCGATGTGTCTCCTTTCCTCCTCACTAACTGTGGATTGCCCTGAATAGGTAGCGTTCTACCTTCCACATCAAGAATTGATTACATTCTTCCCTTAGGACCGGATTCTACTAGGCCCTAAGTGCTATAAACCCCACTGACATTTTAATGCAAAGAAAAAGTGTACAGACTATTGGCAAGGCCGGGCCTGGAGTTTTTACAACCTAGTGTCATCAAAACCTCATACCCACGAGACAACCTAGAATATTATTTATTTGGAGAGGAGACAGAAGACAAAAAGAACGAGAAGACAGAAGAGGCAGGAAACATATTGCTTTTCATCGCAACTAAACACAAAGCTGGGGTCTAGTAGTACTTCCGTCTGAAAAGAGCCAAGGTGTTTTGCAGAAATTCTGCATCTGGATTGAATTAGTTTGGCAGAACTGGACACAAATGATCACAGGCATGCTATCATTCACTCTATATGAACCTCACACAAAGATGTTTTCCTGGGGTCTGGGAAACTTCAGGGATAGCGTTTGGAACTAAAGCAGCGCAGCCTCCCTTTAGCAGAGCGCTGAGTGTTCACTTGAAGCAGTTCCCTTATTAGCTTCTATTAAGCCTGATCTGCTAGTGGATTTTATTGACCAGGATGACCAGTCTGATTTATAGAAAAGAGATATTTCCCTTTGTTGCCCTAGAATATTGATTTTCTTGCAAGAACAGAGGAACAGGCAGTATCAACCAAAGGTAGCTTTATACTGGCAAGCAGCTTCCACACTAGTCTGTTTTTAGCATGCTGCCATACTGTATCACTCAAGCAGTACCACATATGTATTTATAGAAAATGTTGGTTTAAGCATGTGCTTACATGCTTCTCTGGATCCAAAGAAAAATGTATTATATTAGGATGCCTTAATTCTCACCTTCAAATTTTAATTTGTGCCACTCATAAATCAAAAGGACATTTAACAGCCTTGTGTTTTCCTCCAGTGGAAACGCATTTCCCCAGCACACACTCACTGTGCAGTTAGCCATTTCAAATTATTAATCCTTCAAGCAAGAGTGAGCCTGCAATATACGTGCTGGTAAGAAAGGAAACAAATGTCTTTTTACCATAAAAATCCTGTTTTCTTTCCCACAGCCAAATTTCCCTCTCTTTAGGGTCTTATAACCACTACTCCATAGACCCTGATTACGCTTCTCAAACCTTGCTAAGGTCATAACTAGTATGTTCTTCTGGGAACATGATATTTTCCTTTTGATCACAGGTCTTAATGTTACCTTCTGCCACATACATTTGATATCAAACTCACTACTGTTTAAGTATCTAAAAATGTTCATTAAAAGCTAATTAAATTCAATGTTTGGGGAACAATCCAGTTAGACAACGTTATATCGGACTTCGGGTCACTAAAGAAACTTAAGCTCCTTGTAGAGAGAAACAAAAAGGAGGTTCTTTGAGAAAGATCTTAAAAAAGATCTCTCCACCTTCCAAAAAAATGTTTCCCTCTGTTTTTTAAGCAGACAGCTTCCTTGTCTACTACAATACAGCAGGTAGAATCATCATGCATGACAAGTTGTTCTACATGACCTGTGATTGCTTTCAAGTTCACTTCCCAAAAAACACATGTGCAGCTGAACTTTGTCCACAATCAGAGAACAAGACCAAGAAAGATGATGGGGAAAAAAAAGCTGCAACGTCCTTGTTCTACAGATTAGGAAAAGTAAATTATTTTTCAGAGACAAAAGGAGGTTTGTGCTTGTGCACGCTTAACATGGCTTTTTACTCCAAAGGAAGCTCCCAGATTGTACTGAAGTGACAGAAAGAAGGTAGGGTTCTCTCTTCTCAGTGCAATACACAGCAATGCATAAAGCCGCCAACATGAGTCTTGTTTTTTTTTTTTTTACAGGAAGCTCTAGAGTAGCACTGAAAGCTTTTTACTTTCCAGAAGTGGATAGAGTTGCTTTACAAAGCTAAACTGTTTTTCCTCAGCGATTTTTTTATTTGGCCTGTGTTTATATTTGTTGTGTTTTGCGTTAACTGTTGGAACAGGTTTGATCAATTCATGCTTATTAGCTGGAAATTCAAACTCAAGCTCGAGTCTGGAACTGAGTTTGCTCTTCCACATAGACCTATTTTTGCAGCTGCTTTGACAGCACTGCTAGCGCTGCAGCATCATTCACTTTCCTAGCACTTCAGCCTCATCATTTCTTCCATTCT
This sequence comes from Crypturellus undulatus, assembly GCA_013389825.1. Lineage (NCBI taxonomy): Eukaryota > Metazoa > Chordata > Aves > Tinamiformes > Tinamidae > Crypturellus > Crypturellus undulatus. Next base: position 271,412 of record VWPW01003985.1, on the reverse strand, counting down.
TGCAATGGCTTATGCAAAGCTTACTGCTACTGAAGTAGGTCTCAATTTCAAAGCAGAAGCTGATCTTATCACAGGTTTTCTGAGGTATTGTTCAGGAGTTCAGGACTCATCTCTGCCAACACTTACCTCCTTTAGGGTTTCTTCAGCCCAAATCCAGCAGAGACCACCTCGGTCAGATGATAAATTAAAGTGATCACACTCCTAGACATTCGTCAACGCTATACTGAAGTGCATGGTTACGAAGCTAGGATCAGCACGTTACCTATAGCTTGGTGTTACTTAAAAAAAAAAAAAGTAGTCTTAGTGGTAGAAGTACTTTAATGTCAAGTGAAGAAATCACTAGAAGAATCTAGAAATTACTTTTAGCCGCAGGCATGTTTCTTGACCTTTTCCTCACTTCGGCTTAAAGTAAAAAGGTAACTATAAAGGAGTATGCAGTGAGAAGTAGAAGACACAGAGTCCTTAAGGGAACTACTCAAAAATGTCTTACCTTTTGGTTTTGAATTTAAAAGTTTGTGTACTTTCTCCTCTCGATTTTGATTTGCAGACAAGACAACTAAGTATTTTTCTACACCAGTGCTCAAACAAATCAAAACTTAAAAAGTATCTGAGCTAATCTCTTTTTTAAGGCTCATTCATGCCCTACAGGTATGAGTATACAGGATACAGAACAACAAGCTCAGCTACCTTCATATATGAAGCAGAGAGATATACCAAAATTGCTTAAGGAAATACAACATTGCTTTCCTTGTAGCTACTACCACTTGTTTTCAGGCACATCCTCTTGCATCTCAACCAATGTCTGCTGCATGACAAGCTTTCCAGGGCAGACTGTGGAAGGGAGGCAAGAACCTCTCTTGGAGACCCAATCCCTGCCTTCACCAAAGGCAGCGAGGAAGGAGGGAGATTCTTAAACTCAAATTTAAGTGTCACACAGCACTCCTTCCAGCTTTTGATGCCAAGTTCAATGTGTGGTGGTGATAGTTGCTCCAGATCTGTGTGTGTTGGTGACGCAATGCGCAAAGAGTAGCAGCAGGGTGAGCAGCGTGGTGCAAGGACAGTTGGCCATCATTTTGCTATGTGGCCATCTTCTTCATGTGGTGCTGTGGAGATAGTAATGGGCAGAGCCTGGTTTCACACAGCTTTGTCCTACAATATCAGCTGACTTTTGTCAGAGGAGATGCAGTTAGAACATAACTGACTACAAGTTTGCGGTCCAAATAGAGACTGCTCTCTACTAGGCCCTCTTTCAGTAGAGGCATTTCAAGGGGCTCACCTTATCACCTGTTCCTGCACAACGTGGTCAAGGCCTTTACCTCCTCCTCTTGCAAGGATGGAACTGGGAGCATAGGACACCACAAAACTGCAAAAACTCTGGTTTGCAAAGAAAAAGTTTGAATAATGATGCCCTGCTTCAGAATACCCACAACTTTAATAGGAAAAGTGGAGACATGGTGTCCAGCAGAGCCCAGAAGAATGAAAGTTTCATATTGACTAAGAATATGCTGTTAAAATGGTATTAGCAGGATCTATATTCAGATGTAGAAGAAACATTTATTTTTATGACAGCAAAGGACTCTAGGAAGCAAAGTGCAATTAGATGAACTAAATGCCGCAGCAGAGTAGAACAGGCTAGGAAAAGGTTACAGTAAAGATTAAAAGGATTCAGCAGAAATGGAAAGCTTCAAAGTAAAGTTTTGAACAGCTTTTGTTATACTTGTTTCTTGCTCCTTTTTTGATTAAAGTATTGTGCTGAAGCATTCTCCCTTCAGCTGCCCATTTCAGCTTAAAGAGAAGAATCCCGTCTCCTTTTTACGTGAAGAAGAAAGCTGACATTAGAACAACTGGTGGCACACTGCTCAATGTCAAGCTGCTCCAGGTCAATGCTTAGCCCTCTTCGCTCCCTTTCAATCAATCTTTCAGCAAAAAATCTGAAAAGATTGAAAGAAAAGGCATGGTTTTATTTTAACATTTCCCTCTACTTCAATATCTGTCCATAAAATGCTATCAAATGTTTCTACTTCAGTATATAATACAGATGAATGCTTTCAGAAAGAAACTAATGCTTATTTAATTTCTTCTCATTGATTTAGAGAGTGATAGCCAGCCACTAAAAGTACAGAAAAAATTAAAACCTGGTACAATCTACACAACAGCAGTAACAGTGTAAAGTCAATTTCACATTCGTAGAAGAATTTCATATTCAGTGCCTGCTTTTACAGTACCATGTCAAAAATATCTGTAGATGAATATTTTAGACCCACCATCTGTCCCACAAAGCAAGTAGACTTCAGCTTGCAGATAACAGAGCTCAAATGGGTTTGCATTTACCTCAGTCTGGTGGGATTGTAGAATTAGGCAGAATTAGTTTCTGGCTGAAAGTAGCTGTGCCTTGTAGAGAAAAGGCCAAGAAAGAGGAGAAGAAGAAAAAAAAAAAAAGAGGCCAGAGCAATTTTCAAGTACACAGGGATTTGGGATAACCCAGGTACAATCCAGCTATCAAGCAAGGATTTTTGCCTGTGTTTACAATGCAAACAATGAGGTTCATAATATAATAAGTTTAATAAATGTGAGGACACTGCAAGCTGTTGTAGCTGTGACAGAGAAAAAAAATGATCCAAATATTCTTGTTTTATACATTCTAGTATTTGAGGATTAGGAACAAAAGAAGTCTCAGAACATGAGCTTAAGTGAATTCTGGCTAAAGGTAACACCATAAAATGAGAAAACGGTCTGTAACTCATGTTTTCAAAGACAAAGAAGAAAACTGGCTCATTCTCTGATCTTAATACTCCTCGAATATTGAACAAATTTTGCAGGAAAGTCAAATCAAAAGCACTGAGACAAAGGGAGAGTGGCACAAATTACACCTGTATCAAAGACAGGTTATATGGGATACTTACATACTAAGATGATTCTAAGATATTCCTTACAGCTAGTTGACTTCATCTATCTTGATTATAGCCAGACACTTGCTAAGTGGCAATGATGGGGACCAGTAAAAGTATTATCTACTCTTTACCCAGATCCTTGAATGAGAGGCGTCTAGATAAAGATATGCGGCTTCTGGCAAGAGACTGATCCTGTCTGTTTTTTCCCATAGATTTCAAGTAAGGTTATGCCTAGGAGGGCAATGCTGAGTTGAAGACCAGATCATCCTACTAGAAGTAGCTGACTTTGGTGGTCAAAATAAGTTTATAAGGAAGCACATGCAATAGAAGAGTCATTAAGTCATGTACTTGGAGACCAATAATGAGAGTTCTTCCTATAATTAGGAACAGAAATCAGAGTCAACACCTTAGAAGTCAGCTGGGCATGACTTTTTAGCAATATAGAACAGTGACTTTCTAGGCAGGCTTTTAGTGACAATAGTGACATATTAGTAAGATTGAACAAGTAACTATAAGACCTCACTTGAAATTCTGTGCAGTTTTTCACTGAAAAGCTGATCCTAAATTGAAAAAGATCCAGAGTACAGCTACCAGAAAAAGTAGGGGTATAGTTTTGCAGGGGAAGATTGTACAGAAACCACCTATTCCTTTCTCATTCTTAGCCTAGGAGAAAAACAAAAGAAAAAAGTCCAACTTTAAAAAATATATTTATTAACACAAGGCAAATATCAGGGAGTATAATTAAGTACTGATCCTACAAGATGAAACAATTCTGCAATGCTCGAAGTGAAGAATCATCCTTCTGATATCTAGCTCATGAACAGCAGAAATGTGGAGCAGACATTTGGTGGTCCTTCCTTGCCAAGACATCTGTTACTTGGTCATCAGTTACTGCAGGCAACCAACTATGATTTGGTTGAACCTGTTCCAGTCCTGCGACTGTCTTCCTCCAGCATCCACCTTGGCAGCTTACTAGGGTTTCCACTGGCAAGCAAAGAGGCCCTCCATGGCTTAGGAAAGCTGTTATATCCCTCCTGGGGGAGGGAGGCAGAGCTAGGCCCTCTTAGAGTTCTACATAATTAGGTGCCTAAGTGACTCCAAAGTGCATTACTGCTCACCTCTTAAGTATTCAGGTGGTGCTGTATCAGGCATCCCTGATAGCACAATTCAACATCACTATGATTTTCTTTTGCCATTTTCCCTTGAAAATTTGAGGTACTTCAGTCACCTTTTGAAGCATTTTTTCTGCATCTCAATTATTTTAGCTTCCAGACTGAACACATAGAAGGAACCTCAGAATTTGTCACTTGAACAGCAATAAAAGATCCATGGGCATCCTACTCATCACCATGGGATGCGAGTGATAACAGTACTCTGAATAATATTCAAGCATGCCCAGCCTACTATGCTTGGAAGAGGAGAGGAAGGAGTTTGGCACTAACAGATCAGAAAAACTTCTGCAAGCGCATAGCTCTTTCCCACAATCGGACAGCTTCCTCGCTGCTATTGCAGCAGAGGCAGGAAATGCAAGCGGAAAGTCTGCTGCACAGCACTTCAGCACACAGCTTCCCACTAAGAGGCTTTCCCTTCCTTTGCATTTATCTTAACCAATCTAAAACAGAAGTGTGCAGAAAGCACATCAGGAGGTCATTTAATCCAAACTTCTACACCAGATCAACATATATACTAGCTGGGACTTTCTTATGGCAGGTTAGCTCTCCAGTGAAAAAAAAACTCATGTTTTTCACAGCATTGTCCTGTGTTTAAACGTATTTCATGTTTAATTCTCCATTAACTGAAGCTTGTTATTCAGTTTCCATGACGTAAGGTACATTATCTCCTTTTTCTACAATAGGTTTGCCTTATTTGTAAGACCACATTTCAGTGTTCTCCTTTTAAGATAAATGACCCTCTTGGGAGATTTTTCTCCTTCTCAGCCATATTCTCCTGACACTTGCTTATTTGCTTCTCTGTAATTGGTGCACATCTACATTGGTGACCCAGACTACCTCTCCCAAACGGCAAACCAGTTCCATCACAAGTCTTCTGAACTCCTCTGGTTATATATCTGAGGAGGATGCTAGCCTTCTTCACAACCATATGGCAGTGAACAACATTGATCTTTTGTTCAACTTAAATCTTCCTTTCCTTCTTACTTCCTCTTCCCCTTCATTTTGCATTTGTGCTGTTAGTCATTGCCATCTTCAAGCTAAGCATTTCTTTCTTGAACTGTATTCCTTTTAGTCCATAGGCTTTTTCAGGCTATCAAGCTGGAATTCTAAGCCTGTCCTAAACAGGGTCTCTCCTGATTTCATGTTATCTAAAAGTTTAATAAACAAATTTGGTAAGTCGGTCCCCATCAAGAAGACAGGTTTGAATTCTTGTTAAAGAAAAGCGTAAAAGAGTTTTCTATCAAAACATTTAGGCTTTTATAAGATCTTAATACAACACATTTTCAGAGATACTTGGCTAGACCTTATCAAATTAAGATGAATATAGAAACAGGCAGTTGCAGTAATGACAGCTTTGGTGAGAAAACCACAGACTAGATTGTATCAGTTCAATGAGATGTTTCTGCTTCTGCCCATTTCCATCCCTCACATATTTTAATCTCAAATAAAAGGGAGCTTTTTGTTGCAAAAGATAGAGTAAAACACAAAGCAAAGTGCTAAGCTCAGAACCAATACTGCAGAGGCTATTCCTGCCTCTGTAAGTTACAGAGATCCTTAAAACCTATAATGAATCCAAGCTAAGTTTGTAGGGGAGCATGCAGTGACTTAGGCAAGCAAGGCTTAGGAAGCTCTAAGTATGCACAGGCGCTCCAGGCAGCAGAACCACTATCAGCTGATGTCTCCTTTCATACACTCGAAGTAGCAAAGGTAATTTCAGCCGTGAAGAACTTGCAGAGCACTTGCAAACATAAAGTTATTAGGTGTGCAGGAAGGCAGAGCCATCCCCCAATAACTCAGAGCAGGAGACCTCTGTGAATGACGAAATGTTTCATACCAAGAGCTAGAGTCCTATAAACAGAAACAGAAAGCCCAGACAGCGAAAAGTTGTCCAACTGAGCAGTACCAAATTCCTTTTTGTCGCATTGTAAAGGTGACACTATAAAGATGGAGTAGCAACATTTTTGATAAATCATTTGTTTCAAAAGACACTCACAGCCCTTGCTGTCCCTGTGTCCCACCTACCCCTGTCCTCTTCTACCCTGCCTAGGCTCCCATTTCAGCCTGGTCTGGGACCATCAGTCCCTGCTCTTGCCCCACAGGTTGTTTGGAGAAAAACAACTTTTTTTTTTCCCCTCCTTATTTATGAAGTAGCACCCCATAACATGGAAAGAGGAGGATGTAGTTTACTCCAGAGCCCATTGCTATTTTCCTCCCAAAGAGGAGAGATTAGCAAGTTGCTTCCTCCATCCTCCTTTACCCTTTGAAGAAGAAATCAAAATGCTATTTGAAACAATATTAGCACCATGAAAGTAACTACAAATCATTCGAAGGCACTACAAGTCTCAATGCTTAAATTTCAAAGTCAATGAAGAGAAGAAAAAAATGCAGTTCCCACAAGCCTTGAAACATTGCATTTTATTTCGTCCAAAACCAATAAGTATTTAATAGGACAAATTTATAAGCAGGAAATAACTATGATGCCAAAGAAAGAGATGACTACATGCACTGAATAATCATCCAACTTTCCACAACAGTGAATTTGCTAAGTAACTTAAAGATCCTCTCTTTTTTGCTCCAATTTAATCCATTTCATACACACCCACCTCTCTCCATATGTATTCAGAAATGAATCACTTATATCAGCAGCTGCTTTTAGTCTTATTTTTTCCTGCTTTTGCTTCACTAGAAAGAACACTTCCATTTGTGCCCTCTGATGTTGTATCTCATGTCAGTCCAGTAATCTTCCTGTTCAGCGCACAGCAACTTCCTCCCACCATGTGCAATGACATATATGATGTTCTTCACTTCAGTATCTCCTGTGTATTCCATCTGACATGATTTTTCCATCCTTAGAATGTGCCTCAGTGACTACACTTCAGTTTAAATGGGCAAGTGATACATATGAGCTAGGAATTTTACCCATTTAGCTCTTTAGACAGCATATACAGGAGAGGAAGGATTCACTTCCCCATCTAGAAATGGCTTTTGTAGCCAATTTGCTGTGGAAGCATGGAGAATTGGTAAAGACTTGTTCAAGCATTTCAGTTTAAGATAAAAAAAGAAGTTGTTTAAGCATGAAGTATGTCTGTTCTTTGTCTGAACTAGTCTTTCTGGAAGGGAAAAAAAAAAAAGAAAAAAAAAATCTGCTTCCAATTCTGCCAGTTCTGGTAACTCATCTTCTGCTCCTTCCAGTTTCCAAACCCTCTTCCTTGTTTCCTGCAGAATAGCCTCTCCAGCAATGCATAGGTCAGGAGTTGCCAAGATCTTGAGCAACCTCATTGCTGCTCTCATGCTGTTTTTCTTCCCATTCCAAATATAACTGTTCAGCTACAGCTTTTCATTGCTGCTGAATAGAAGTTGTTTTTCTTTGTTCTTCATCCTTCTTGATGGCAAGTACAATCTGTCAGTACAAGTCATATGCAGCCCTGTGCTGTCTGAGAAGGCAAAATGGAAAGTGTGTTTTCTATCATGTGTCATTGATGCCGGTCTGCCTCAAAGGCAGAAAATCAGGTGATGCAATCCAAAGATATCTATACAGAAACAAGAAAGCTGAGGAGCCTTCAAAGACTATTTCCCTGAAGTTTTGCACCCTACAAGCTCTGGCTTCATTTTTAAGAGACCCACTCTGTGTCCTGTCATTTTCAGATGAATCCAGCAACTAAGTAACATCCTGTTCTTTAAGGCATATGGAGCAGGAACTTGAATAAGCTCCTAGAAAGAATACCTTAGCACAAAGAAGTGAGGTGTCAGGTGCTAGCAGTCTGATGCATTTGCCTTAGCCAAGTGTATTCCTTTGGAATACAGCTATCTCTGTTTTCCAACATGACTATTTTGGCAGTATGGGAAATAATGAGGCAAATATCAGAACAGTATCTAAGTACAGTCCCTAAGCACAGTATCTACTCATTCCTTCTATTAGCTATAGATTTTAACCATATTTTAGGTATTATATTTAATTAATCTCTAGATAAAGCATGCAGCTGCATCCACAATTACTTTATGAAGTGCTTCATATTACTAAGCTGATAAATCTATCTGCTCCGAATTTTTGGAATAAATTTGAGCATGGGACTTAAACAAAATAAGATTATCTGCTTGAAAAGTTATGCCAAAAAGAAGCTCCTGACTTTTTTTTTTTTTTTTAAGTCTATGCATCCATAAGGGCTTCTTGTGAGCTTGTAGTCTATGGAGAATCTGCAATACACGTGAGCTATCAACATCCTCATTAGACTCAGCCAAGCAGCTAATTTCCTCTCCAGGTTGATCAAGGAGGTATACTGACAAGGAAATTGTTTGCTCTGCTGTTCTGTGATGTTAACAGAAGAATGTGAAAGCCTGCAGGAACTGGCATACTTCTTTGAAATGATCCCATCAATACTGCAAGAGGAAAAGAGTCATTTGATACCATAAAAGAGTTAGGAATAAATATATTTCTTTTCCTCTGTAAAAGTCTAGATAGAGTTTATGGAAAAGACCTTAATCTGCAGCACTGCTACTTCCACATCTCAAGTACTGAACCAACAACAGTTGTCTTTATATAAGCATAGAAAAAGTAAGTCTTTTCCATAAAGTTTAAAGTTTCCATACTGTTTTAACTTGTTCACCAAATGCAGAGCTATGGGCAAGAGAAAGATGACAGACAGTTAAGTTGCACTAAAACTTAAGATCAACAAGGCTGTCCACGCTTGCATCACTTTGATGACAGATGAAGAAAGACATGCTCTAAGCTTAGTAAAACCATCTAAAAACACATTTAGATTTCATAAGACCTAGGATATATTAAGCGTTTTCATAATCCACTTATTTAGGAAAATATCAAATCCTTTAAGTCATCCTATAACAGGATCTGCAAAGTGGTAGCATGCGTCATTGTTATGTATTTATCGTAAGAACATCAGAACACATCTAGGTGGATATAAATAATTTCTTACTTAGAATGCAAAAGCAGCTTATATAGATATGTCATTTTGCCCATGGTTATACAAGTCAAAAGAAGCTAATTTCTCTGATGAGATAAGCAAGAACAAATCACATCAGAGGCACTATCTCCACTTACAATTAGAGAATTTGGCCCAGATATTTCTAAAAAAAAATCTGGCATAAGCAACTAAGGAGTGTTCATAGATTTTCTCCCAGCTCCAGAATCCCTTAAGTATTGACTTCAATCAAACAGGCCTCTACCAGCTTCAGATTCAGTTCAGGATTTGAACCAAGATAACACTGTTATTAGATGGTGTCATGTATATAATACTGCTTTTACTGCCTTGTCTGAACCATGAGCTTTCTCCATCTACCTGCTGAGGGAATCTGCCTTCCCATCTGCCTTTCCACGCAAACTCTCTACTCTTGGGAAGAGCATATACATCACATCTCCTCCAGCTCTCTGCTCAGTTAAGATTATAGCCAGTCAAATCATAGATGAAAGCCCTTTCCGCCTCATTTACATGTCTTTCCTCTCCTTTGATTATTTAACTGTAACTTAACTATTTAACTCTGCTAAAATAATTTAAAACTCAGGTCAGATGAACAGGTGCATGCTTGGTCAATATATATTGTACTGCATGAATCACTGGAGACTAGCTTGCAGGAACTAAATTCACTTCTCTTACTTAGCACTCATGCAACAGAAACACCGAAGGAATCCAAACAAGAGCCAAGTTTTACTAAGTGCCAAACAGGCTCTTGTGATTAAACATACGACAAACCTTTCTCACCGGGAGAGTGGTCAAACCCTGGATTGCTGGCCCAGGGAGGTTGTAGAGTCGCTGTCTTAGTTGGTAGTTGCAGTAATACTTGTTTTCTTTTTATTTCAATTATGCTTTCCCTATTCCTGCAGGGCTCTCTTCTCTTATTCTTTCTTCACTTCCCCGATTAGCTCTGTCCTCCCTTCCAAAGATGGGAAGCCAGGTAAGCCTCACTTACCCCTTCCTCCAAACTAAAAGCACTGTTTGGGCAAAGGTTAGAGCACCTTTTATTTTCAAGCTTCTAAGAAATCAATTCTACTTCCCCACAAATCAATTCTGCTTCTCCTTCTGAGTGAGATTTGGAAAGAACATGAAGTGGAGAAAACAAGATGCTAAAACACATCTAGATCCAATATTTGACCATGGATATCACCATCTTTTTAAACACACCTGCTGGCCTACTGATAGGCCTGTATTAGACAGGCGCTCTTTGTGAAAAGAAAGGGAATGGGGGCCCTGCCTCCAAGCTCTCCCATCTGCTACTCAAATACCAGCGTGTCAGAACTCTCACTACTGCTTCGGTACTTGTGGCAGGCACAAGCTCCCTTGTTTCTTCCATCTATTTTAGTCAGAGCCACATCCTGCCACTAGTTGGCTCAGTCTGAAAAACAGAACATCACAAAACGTGTTATATTTTTCTTAGCAACTACAGAGAATAGTTTTGCAGAACAGCTTAAATGGAAATAACACCAACAGCCACTAACCCTTTTTTTCTAATCTCTGTTGGAAATAACACTCTTTTGGACTTCCACAAAGGAGGCTGGCTAAAATTATTCATTTCCTCCCCTGCGTCAGAAGGCTAAGCTCCCACTCCTTCCCCTGTCCCCCAAGTGGAACATTTAACTAAAGATGACTGAAGGAGGACTGTGCGTGTGTGTGTGTGTGTGTGTGTGTGTATAAAGACAGTGCGACAAGTATCATATACTTAACTGTTGATTAATGATGCCATCTAGTAACTTCTCTCCCAGCATAGAAATCAATCCAGACCTTTCTGAGTTTGTGAAAACCTGCCAGGTGGGGCCATGCAGGCATCATCACGAACACAGGGAGTGACTGACTACAGACCAAAGCCACACTGAGCCATCTGCCTCTGCTGCAGCCTCCAGCACATTTGGGCCTCTAGCGTATTTCTGAGATGAAATATCTGTTGATCTATGCTTTGTTAAGATACTAGTTTCAGATGTGGGAAATGAGGGACAGCATTAAGTAATTTACTCAAAAAATAAACCCTGCAAATACTATTTTCTACTTCCAACATAGTTTAAGTGACTTTTCACTTAGAGCTTTTTTCTTGGGCTCTAGCTCACTTTCATTAACTTAAACTTTTTTATTTATTTATTTTTATGTACTCCAATTCCCCTCCCCAAAAGAGACAGTCTCCCAAAGTGAACAGTTTAACACTAGGTTTCAGCCTAATGTGATTCAAAGATTTATTCTTAGCACTGATGTAGCAAGTTTCGTGATACCTCAGTCCAAGAGGACATTTGTCCTAAGAACAGTGAATTAAATTTTGATACTTGAGATTTCACCCAAAAGGAAATTCTCAGAAGCTTTGGTGCTAACCTAAGTTTTATCTCAGTCTAGTGAAAAACTTTCTCTTAAGCTTGGAATCTGGAAAGAAGCAATTCTTTCATCCAACACATTTTAACTGAGAATATGATTTTGTTGGGCCTCTGTGATTCACCCTTCATTTCCTGCTTGTATTTTTCATCAGATTTGTCTTTTAGTGACTGAAAGATACACTACATTTACAGCAGACTTACTTCATCGCAGCCGAGGCCTTTTGGCCAGTGAGCATAGACCCCAACTCTTGGGTATGAACAGTGTTCAATGAAGTGACAATGGTGTAAGTACAATTATGCTCAATGTGATTCTGATTACAGGTATGGCCTAAAATTAATTGACCACAAACCAGACCGCAAAACAGAGTAGCTTAAGTAACATAATGCAATAGTTCCCATAATTTGGAATTTGAGTAGTCAAAAATCCACCATTTCACACATATCAAAACACTGCAACAACTCCTGCCAAACCAAATCACCACATATGAGCAGCACACAGTGTCTATCATCATCATGATGATGGAGAGAATGAAAGGGCAGCAGCAAACCCTACTTCACCTATTACTAGGAGGAAATATTCAAAGCAATACCCACCTGCCTTTATTTCTGGGACTCATATCAGACTCCTTTGAATGAAAGACAGAGTGAAATCTGCATGCCGGAGTTAATAGGTCATGTTAACTTTCAAGCCATCAGTAAAGTACTAATCCTAGTTCTATTTATGCAAAAATGTATGTTATAGAGTAATAACATGAAGATATAAGAACAGAGAAATTAAAGGATAATTGATGCTGAAATTGCATCACATCATGAAGCCTATGATCCATAATCAGATCTCAGCTATGCTTGTGAATGACACACACCAGGGGAACTTATACAGGTCTTTAAAGAATCACATGAGCTTTTTTTATTGCCACATGATTTATATATATAAAACAATGTCTAGACGTTTCTGGCATTAGAGGAGAAGGGCAGTTTTTGTTAGCACAACCTTGAGGATCACCACAGAACTTTCTCTGGTTCCGAGGCCAGCTCCACCTTGCTCCTCTGCTATCCTAGCCAGTTTCCTCAAACAGGTTTCTACCTGCCCCACCGCACAAGCTTCAGCACACCACCCCAAGTCCAACATTTATTTATTACAGTGAAAATGAAGCAACTGAACACTACAGAAGTCAGTGAAGTATGAAAAGTAACCTGAAGACAGGCAAGCTGTCAGCACAATTGGGGATGTACATTTAATAAATCCTGCTCAGAGATGCAAATGTCTCATTTCACATCTCAGTTGTGCCTAACCCACGTTCTTGCTTTTTACCTAGGCCTTTTGGCTGCGCTGTCAACTTAGTTGCTCAAGGCCGCTGACTGCTGCCTTCCTAAGCCGGTGGCGTAACTTGCTGGCGGATCCCGCCCGCGCCTCCACGGCAGCTCCCGCTCCCGGCATCTGTTCCGGCCCGAGGCCGGGCGTGCAAGAGGACGGCAGAGGGGGCGAGCCCCCGGCCCCCGCGCAGGGCCCGGCTCCGCCGCGCCGAGCTGAGCAAGCGCCCCGCGCCCCCGGCCCGCGCCTACCGCTGCTGTCCTTGAAGTGCGGGGGTGACACGTCTCGCAGCGACTGCGTCCAGCCGCCCTTCTCCACTGCCGCCTCCTCCTCCTCCTCCTCCTGCACGGAGCCGGCGCCGGGCGGGAGGGCGCCCTGCCGCTGCCGCCGCCGCTCCGCTG
>VWPW01003985.1:207912-257797 GCA_013389825.1 Crypturellus undulatus | reverse complement strand
CGTCGAGCGGAGCCCGCGGGCGGCGCGGGGCTGCGGGAGGCGCCCGGGCTCCGCGGGCGGGGGTGTCCGCGCGGGCTCCGTGTCGCTGGTGACCGTGGCGGCGGATCGGCCCTGCTCCGAGGGCTGAGCACGCACCCGCAACTCACTTAGCAGCGACATGGCGGTACGCAGGTGTCCACGCTGGGTTAGTTAAGCAGAAATCAAAATAATCCCCAAATACTGTAAGAATTGCATAAAGCCCTTTATCTCCTTATGTGCAGAAATCACCGATCTCTTTGGCATCACTGCAGTGTCTGAACTCGACGATCAAGGTTTATTGTTGTCACTGTTGGCACCCCACCATGCTAGGCGCTGTCCACCAGCTCTGTAAGACAGTCCCACCTTCCCTTCTCCTGCAACGGCAGCAGTGGCTATCGAGCATACTGATAGCAATGCTTAAAACAAAATCAGATTGCACAGAATGATGTATACAATTATGGGAGGTAGGTTAAATATAACGTGCATTTTGATGCAAACCTTCAACATTGTTAATCTGAAGCTCTGTGAGTGCTCCAGATTTTACAAATATTGTAATGCTGAATGGTTCTGCCTCTTCAAAAATGATGGTTAATGATGAATCTTGAGGACTCTAGGGCAAGCTGGAATAAGTTAAAGTCTAGAATGTCTTAAGTATTTTTCTCCAGTCTTCTCTACAGATATTTTTTTTTAATTGCCATGTCCTCAATAAAACATTAAAGTACTATATAATGCATGCAGCCAAATCCAAAAAAATCCCTTTCCCATGCATCCTTAAGCACATAAAAATACAATGTAATTTGAGTTTGAAAAATCTCATGCATGTCTCATTGATTATACAAAAATTGCTAGGTGTATACACAGATGGATTTTATTTTTTTTTACTGTGCACTCTGCCAACTCACCCCGTAACTTGGGAATTACACTGGGTTACTTTCATCTCACTAGTTACCAGAAATCATACGTCACTCACATTTGTGCTACCCTGTTGTCTCCAGAATGCATCTTCAAATGACACCTTTACCTGTGACAAAACATCATTTGAAGATAAATTGCACAACTGTCACTGAAGACATAACTGGCCTTGCAGATTTTTTTTCCTGTTGAGAATAAGCTTGACCCTTATGAATCCAGTCTGCAGGGATGGCACATAGGAAACCATAGATTAGTCTTTGGAAATACTGTCCATTTCATATACAGTGCACATGAAATAAAAAATCATGGTGCTCTCTGGTGACCTTCTTACAGAAGGGTTTTAAAGACTGGAAAAAATACTTCGAAGATGTTGGCAGGTTCTTTGTGCTAGACATTGGAAGAAACATTTGATTTGTGGATGGACAATCTCCCACACTGTATTCACTCCAGCATCCAGGATCTATCAGAGTGCCCTTGAGACATAAGGAGGTTGAACTGTCTCTAAATCTTGTGTATTTATTTTGGTAAAACACAACAGCAGGCAAGACCTTTCTCAAATTCAGGATTCATCAGAGTGGGCATGCAATTAAAATATCAAAGAGAATCAGAGGGCAGAGCTTTGGTGAAGAGACCCTCACAGACTTCCCTGGCTGCCAGGCTGTTGGGAAGACTTCCTGCGTTTCCGTTAGAAAGCTGGCACCCCTTACAGCTGCCTGAGCAGCTCTGCCAGGACCTCTGCTCCTGGTGGCTTGCCAAGAGACCAGAGCTCTGGTAGCGACAGCTACGCCAATGGACACCGGCAGGACTGACCCTTGCAGCTGCCAATTCAACACGACGTTATCTTTAAAGACAGTGTGTCCTGCAATGCACATGCACATCTTTTTCTTAGCTTTCTATAGCTAAGTTTTCCCTCTTTCAGCCTAGCCTGCACAAAAGCAAGTAGCTCTTCTGTCTGGAAGGATTAGAACAGTGAGAAAGTGCTATAGAGGCTGTGTGCCTAAGGCCTTAGTTTGCCTTATCTGACCTAACACATAGCTCTTCATCTATTCCTCTCAGATTAGTCGTACAAACTGCTAATTGGGTCACTGCAAACCAAAACAAGGGTTCGGGACTGTGAAAACACATATGCGAAATGCTGGTAGTCATTTGATTAGAAGTGATTTTGGAGAGGCAAAGATAAGACACAGTTCTAAAATTGCTCACTGTTTGGGTTGCTTTTTATTATTATTATTATTCAAAAAAAAAAAAAAGAGTCATCAGCAGTCGGTTACAGGTGAATTATATAAACCTAATGGAACACTATAACCCTAGTTGCATTTTCTCCCTAATCGGTTATGCTGATGCTTAGCTGCTAGAAAAGTCAGAGTAAATTGACTTTTGTATCCATGGCAACCTGTGGATCCACTTTTAATTTGCCCACACATAAAATGTTGGAATTCTTTTTCCATGAAGTTCTCCATTTTTATTACAATAAAAATGGTATCCTCTGTATGGTTTCCTCTGATCATTACAACCTTCTGAGAGGACTGGGCCTCTCATCCTCTGCACTAGGTCACTGAAGCTTTTAAATTTTCTCCCGCAGCTCTAAGAGCCTTGAAGCAATGGACAATCCCTTAAATTGTCCTTCAGCCAAGTGATAAAATATTTTGAGGAAGACACATGCATCTCATCATCCATAGTAGAGCATGCAGAGCAGTTCCAGCACATGTAGTCAAACTGTTCTTTGTATTCACTTTGCACAGCTGTGAATGTAATCCTGTCTCCACTTCAGCCAAAGGTATAGGAATTCCGTTCCTGTGGTCACTACGGTCCTCACTGGGAGTGCAATTAGGCCCTTATTCTAACAGGTTGCACAAGAAGACCATTTTGATTTAATCTCAGACTGCTTTGATAGTGGGCTAGGGGCTGTCTGAAGAACTCTTCCTGAGACAATAAATCACTGAAATGTGGCAAATCACAAATTAACTCTCTTCCTCTAGCCACCTCCGTCAGGGTGCTTAAATATGGCTAGAAATATATTTGGTCGCGCTTGTGCTGCTATTCCACATGTATCTCCTTCAACTAAGATTAGAACAGTGTACATACAGGAGTGGGTAATCTCAGGAGTGGGCTACAAGGAAAGAATTGTAAACCCCTGGGTAAATGAGCTAGTTTGTAAAATTTGCATGTAATGTGTTGGGGTTTAAAATAAAGTAAGAGAAGAAAATTGAGGCCTTGTACCTGCAGAAGGAGGTCCTGTATTTCTCACTTCTCAGTAACACTGTCTTAATCAGTAATTTACTCTTAAGGATCAAGAACTTTGAGGAAGGGTCTTTATACTGACAAACCTTGGCCCAGATCCAGCAGAATATTGATGTATTGATGCTCCTATTTAAGCTTTCTAACTTCCTATTGATTTCAGAGACTTTGTAGACCTAAGCTCTGGTCCATGTCTGATTCTCACAACACAAATATATTCCGATGGAATAATATTTTATTAGTTTGCAATACCATTATTTCTTAATCCCCTATTGTGCAGCTCCAGCCTGTAATTTGAATATCAAAATGTATTCCATTTCAACATCTTCCCTAAAGAAGGAGTCTGTACATTCAGAGTTGATTTTCTGATCAAGGATGAGGTGAAACAGACTCCAGTTCCCTCCTGTTATTGCAGTGCTTCAGTTAGGTGAATAGAAAAACTAGGAAAGCAATTTTTCTCAGGACTGAAAGCAATGATAATTTGGAGAAACTGAAAGCATAAACTTCAAGTTAGAAAGTGCTGGGGGTTTTTGTTGTTGTTTTTTTGTTTTGTTTTGTTTTTTTTCTGACAACAAACACCCTGAAGAGAGAAATGGAGCCTACATGCTGTTTCCTCCTAAAACCCAGAGAAGCGGCAGTGAGGGGCTGCCTTGTTTTAGGTGAAGATCACAGATCGTGCTGTTTCTCAGCATGTCACCATGTGATTGATGTGTGATTTACCCTCACTTGATGGGCAAGAAATCCATAGAGCCACAATCTTACATTTTTCTGCATGCTCTGATACATGGGCTTCTGCTGCTTGCCTGGATGCATGGCCTGTGAAAAAGTTCCTCAGTAGGGGTTGATCTGCCACTCTACTGCCCTGCATCACATAGTTACTTCAAGTAGAGAGTTAGTGGACCTCTTTCTCCTCCTCCCTATAACTCTTCTACTTGAAGTAATATCAGTAATAGCTGTTTTTGTTGTTGTTGTTGTTGTTAACTTCTAAACTTCTTCAGTAGTTACAGCATATAGAATAGCAGCAGCCATAACAACAGTTGTCAAGATAGTTTTCTTTTTACTTTTGGTTTCTAGCTTCTTAGGAGAGTCTGAACACTCTTTCTTGGTCTGATATTTTACACTGCCCAATTATGATGTTAACTCAAAGCTCAAGGGAAAAAAAAGGTCATTGTTTTCATGGCAGAATAGAGGGAAAAACACATGCATAATATAAAAGGGAAAATTGATTTTTGCTAGTTCTAACACTGAAACAACTATGGGCTGAAATGTAAAATTTAGCCAAGAAACTTGGTTATTTCAGTGATAAATGTTTTTGATTTACTTGGCTTATGAGCCTTTGAAAAATGTATTTTATGCACACATTTTTAGCAAAAGCTCTATTATGAACAGATCTCACCTGAGCTCCAAAGAGGAAGATAAGATGTGTTGCTCATGCATGCATGGAAGATTAGCAGTTTCATCAATAATTTGTGGAGGGTCCATAGAGTATGCTGCAATAGTCTGCAGGAGCCCTGTCTCACTCTCCTTGCTCTCAGGTGACCGTGTGGAACAGAAACTACATTGAGCCAGGGGCACAGGGACATCGTTGTTGTCTTTCAGAAGTCAAATACTGAGTGCTCTAATGCTGCACTTATTTTCTCACTGAAAACCACAGTTTTGAAATGCTCTTTTTGAAGGTCTGACCGAACAGACACACTTCATGGTAATGCCTGGTCCAGTAACGCAGAGCCTCACAGGACTGCTGTTAAAGGCAGCAGTCATTCTCCACTGCAGTCTGCGTCCCTCACAGTGTAAATCATGTTCAGCTTGTGATCAACACAGGATGGAATCTAGAAAGTACCTGGGATTGGCAGCAGAGTAGCATCTGGGCTCTCTTTATTTAGCTAGTTAATTCTATTATAAAGCACTTAAAGATAGTTAAATGCGCATGGCATTGAGCCCAAAGCTAGTGACTGAAACTAGCCCCACAGAAGCTATAGCTGTCAGGTTGTTGATAAAATGGCCACTCATTACTATCCACACAGCACATTAAAACACATATATATATATATATTTCTAATGTCTATAACTCCATATGCATCAAATAAATGAAAATATCAGCTCCTGTCCTATTTGTTCTTTTTCTTGGTAGAAAAGAAAAAGCTTTTCTAAAGAAAACTATGTTATGGCAAGACATGAAGGACCTGGCTCATTGGTAGTCTTGTGTGGCATTCGCTTTACCATAGTCAACCTTGCTTTACCACTACTGTTTTGCTCTGCAAAACCATCCTTGAAGACCCCAGCTGTCAAGACTGGCATATGCCACTTGCCTCGATCAGTAGGTACAGGCATATTTGTGCCATTTGCTCCAGGGAGTACATGATCGTATTAAATGCAAGCTCAGACTAGAGTGTTCTCCATCTGCAGGATTTGCTCATACTTTTTGTCTATTGGCCTCTAAATTCACCATTCCAAATAAAATTAGAGTGATAATATTATTAAGTATCACCAACATTAAACATTGATAATTAATATTTAATAAGTACTGATTAATTAATAATTACCTTATCAATATTATCAGTAAACTACTAGACATTAGAATAATAACATAAAGATGCTATTGAAAAATGACCCAAACTTACTGTAACATTATGAATCTCTCTTCTTGGAGGTTATAAACACAGCCTGTCAGAAGGTAGAAGAGACATAATATGCCACATCTTTTCCTCAGGTTTTTCCTGCTTGACATCTAATACAATTTATCTGCTAAAATGCTTTCTGGTTTTGAGCACTTTTTTTTTCTAAAATGCATCTTGAAGTTACTAGGAGATATAGTATGCCAAGAATGTCCTGGTTATTCTTATATAAATGTTTTTCAAACCATGAATAATCTTTGTCATAAAGAGAACTAAACTTTCTCATGAGAGTTATTGCTTTTTGTACCAGTAACTTACCAGACAAATAAAATCTCAGTGAAATGGGTAGACCGGCTAAGTCCCTTTAAAGCAGTATAAGTTAGCAAGTTAAGCTTAGATTGACAGCCTGCTGCATTTTATCAGGTATCAAATAGATTAGTTTATGGTTTGTTCAAAAGCAGCATTTTTAGGGAATTCAAAATTGCTCCAGAGAAAAGAAAGAGTCTGAAAAAGCAGATCTTCTGTACAGGGTGATATTTAAAAAAAAAATAGAATCACTTCCAGGATCTGAAATGGAATCACATCTGCCTACAGAAGAGGAAGAATGTTAGTCATAACATAAAGCAGATAGCTTTAAGTCACCATAAATGTGGAGAGTTTCTCTACTATCCAATTGATATAGCCATGGGAGAAGCCAGTTTCTAACAGCTCCTGCAAAATAAAGTTTCATAAGTCAAACCATGATCATAAAAGGAGGAAATATTGAAAATGCAGGAGGGAAGAAGAGAAGTGAGACAATATTTTTGTTAACAAAAATAACTGTTAATTTAAAAAATACCTTCTGTTTGACAACTGTTACCCCATATAAGATTTTTCCCCCTCAGCCAAGGCTGAAAGTTCAGTCATCACAAAATAAGTGGACTTTTCTCTTGAGAGTAATTGAACATCTGCAGCAATGAATGAAATGTAGAAATACTTCCCCAGCTCTCAAGATCTGGCTCATCAAATGCTCCTTTCAGGGCATGTCAATGACTTAACTCGGCACACTTCGAATTTCTATTCTGAGATGCACCACTTGAAGCTACCAGTATTGCTGGAACTGTAGTCTCAAATAGCTTGCAATGCTGTTAGAAATAGGGTATTTCAAAGACATCTGGAAAAAATGATCATGATCTGCTATCAAAAATGATTTATTTACATGCCAGTTTCTCTCCAAATATATACTCAGGATTCAAAACAGGACTATTTCCAAAAACCTCTGTCAAGATAAAAATCAGATTTCTTGATATTGCAAAATGGAGGAAAGGATCAACTGAAATGCATTTTTTTTAAATGCATTAATGGATTTAATGCATTTTTTAAATTCCCTGTATAAAGGGAATAAGATATATAAGATAAATAATATCTTTACGTTAAAAAAAATGCAAATAAGCTTTTATGATTGATTTTCATTCTTCTTTTACTTTGTGTATAACTTAAATAATTTTGTTAGTGCCTGCTACTTACATTAAGATATGCATGCCCTATGTGTTACTTTTATGTTATGTTACTTATGCATGCCCCATGTGTTACTTCTGCAGAGTTTGGTGACTGTGTGTTGGGCTGACTGTATTTCTGGGGAAGCTTGAAATTCTCTTCAGAAAGCCTATTTCCACTATCATAAGGCAACACAGGAAAACATTCTTAGGTGGTCGGATCCTACTCTTTTTTGCAGAGACATCATGTGATCTGGTAGGCATCAGAGCAGCATAGGGAGACCAGCTGCAGCTGAGTGACACGCCAGAGCTCACTTCTTTCATGGACTACAAACCACTGCTATTTGGCAGATCACTAAAAGATCCCAGTTGCAGGCAAAGCTCTGATTATCGCGTTGTCTCTCTTCTGACAGTACCAACCTACTGATCAAGTCCAATATATAAGTTATATAGTCACCATTATTGTACCTCCCATTATGGAGCTGCTTGCTGCTCTCTGGGACTTCAGGGCAGAACAGTCTGGTCCTCCAACCTTGGAACATTTCCTAAGGATAATTAACCTAGCTCTGCTGGGGACTTCTTTTCTAAAAGCTGGAGAAACTGCTTGCAAGGTTCACACTCACGCACATTCAGTTTGTTTGGAGTATACCCATTGTATTTCAGTAAGAGCGTTGACTAGACACTACAAAGTTAAGGCACCAGCAGCTTAGCCTCTGTATCAGCAGACATTTTTTTCTAACATGAGAGTATCGGCCTTTTCTGATGTTTGATTTCTCCAGAAAGGAACAAAGAAGACATAGGTTTTTTTGGGTCTCTCTTTCTTGCAACCAGGTGAGCAGTCCTTTGCTGAGAAATTTGTTGTTGTTATTTTTGTTAAAGCTGTGTGTGTTGAAAATAGCGTGCATGAAATTGTAGCTGCTACTGTAAATCTGACACAGCTTCATATGTCATGTCCAAGTCTGCTTACTTTCATGAGGCAAATGATAAAGCACCATGGATAAAGGCACTGGATCTTTGCTGAATTCTGGAGTGACATTGACATTTGCCAGCTGCTCAAATATTAGTCCTTCAAGGTTGCTCCATAACACAGAGATTCTAGTAAAAAGAAAAGACAAAGGAGAGAAAGCTTTCTCAATGCCAATTGAGTTACTGCAGTTTAAAATAAATATTATGCAAAATAGCTTAGCTTCATGCAGAAAAAAACCACTCGTTTGTTCACTGCAGTGTCCATTTACTTTTCCTGATTTGGGTCACTTGCCTTTTCAAAGCTCATTACATGTAAGATTAGTCCCTGGAGGATGCTACACAAATAACATATGGAAAAAGTCATTCAATCAGGTTATATACCACATCTGAATCTTCCTCCCTAAACAACTGTGCTCTCTCCTTTGGGAAGACTGCTATCACACGAGAGCCTCCTTCACAGTCTAAAGGTTGTGGACAAAACAGTTTCCTGGACTTCCTCTACATACATCCCTGAATCAGTTTCCATGATCTCCTTTGGCCCAACCTAAGCTCATCAGGACCGGTGGATGTTTTTGCACTGATTTAACTCAGACTAGATTCATGCACTTTGTCTTCCTTGTATGGCTCCCCTGTCTGATTTTTTAATTACAGGAGTCTTTTCTCATTGCTCCTCGCTCCAAATTTTTTTCCCCTCCAAGCTCAAAATACAGAAAGCAAATTGAAGATATATATTGCAGCCTGTTATCTGTTGGGGAGCAGTAAAGAAATAG
Organism: Crypturellus undulatus; assembly: GCA_013389825.1. NCBI lineage: Eukaryota > Metazoa > Chordata > Aves > Tinamiformes > Tinamidae > Crypturellus > Crypturellus undulatus. The sequence goes on along the minus strand of VWPW01003985.1, from coordinate 248,803 downwards.
TACGTTACATTTAACTAACTTTACTGACTTTTCCGGTGTTTTCCTGATTTATAATCATTATTCATTAAAAAATAAATTAAAAAGAAAAGAAAAAAAATACATGGCTTGATTTTTATCCTGGTCATTCTCACTAGTGGATTGCAATGACTGCAGAAAAAAACCACTCTTTCCTGACTAGGATTCCTTACCTACTATAGAGAGGAAATCATGCTACTCATTAGACATGAGTTTCACAAGCTGTAAATCCTTCTCAGACCTAAGGACTAAACTGCCACAGGGTCACAAAGAAACATTGTGGTCATGCTGTCACCCTAGCAATGTGGCTATAGTCCCTTTAACTTATCTTTTTTTCATCCCTGGGTAAATTTGCACCTGCTCTTCTTGGAGCTCTGTTTTCCCTACACAAACCTATGGCATTTCCTTCCAGGCAGAAGGCAAAATCTAGTTCATGATTTCTCCCTCTTCTCAGTTATTGCTACTAGGGGTCTTTGAGCCAGTCTTTCCCAGCAAGGCTTCTCAACCTCCTTTGCATCCTGACCATCTACAACAAAAAACACCTACTAGCTAAGTGGTACTTCACACAAATTCTACAAAAATTATACATCTTTCCCAAATACAATTAGTCTTAGCAATACATAAAGATTGGTATGTAAATTACATTTATCTGAAACCTTAAACTTAGTAAAATAGAAATTTGCTGCAGGCAGCTGCAGTACAAGTGAATCCAATTTATTTAGTGTAGATTAATAATTTGATACAATTATTTTCCAAGGACACTTACTAGGTTTATTTTTGAGTATTCTATCATTTTCCATTCTTAAATGTACTGTATGATGAATATAGCTCAGTTTATACTTTTAAGTAAGCTTTGTTTCCCTTCAACTCCTTTTTTTTTTTTTTTTTCCAAACAGGCAATCTCCAAAGTTGAGCAGAGGTCAAATCAGCAGCTGTTGGCTGTAATGCTGTCCTCTTTCTGATAGTTCAGTGAGCTTAAATCCCATAAATCTCCTTGATCTTAAAAAGCACAAAAGTAGACTGAAAGCTAAAAGAAAAAGCCTGAGCACTTAGCTATCTTGGAAATGTCTTTCCAAATATATATTCTGCAAGATTTATTTTGCAAAGTTAGTTAAGCAGATCTGTTCAGCTCTGGGCACCTTTTGTCTGGTGGTTTAAATAAAGAGACATTGATTCCACTGAGAGAAAATAGTAAGTAAAGGCTACTGATAAAACAGCTGACCAAATGCCTCTGAACTGACCTAATTGCCAAAAATGTATTAATATTTTAAGTAAAATCTGGCTACTGTATCATCTTATAACCATTCTATATTTATCATTTGCCATGTTATTGAATGGTTGCTCTTTCATGAGGGTATTTGTTTATGACAGGTACCAGGTAGGACAAATCAATAGGTTAGGCCATATAATCTAGGGCTGTATCTGTCTGATTCAACAATATTAGGCCCCATGAGCTTCCATTTAGCTGTAAGATGTATGTTGTTCATGTTTAGGAAGCTCCTTGTTTGCTCATGCTTGTGTATGCAGTTTTTCCACTCATCTATCTTGTGCACAGAAGCAGGAGAGGCACAGAAATGCAGACTCATCAGGTCAGGCCTACACCTTGAGCCACCAGCCCAGATCCAGTGACCACTGACAATATCTTATCTAACTAGCACACTAACTAGCATATTTAGCTAGCACTAACAACCATCTTATCTGTGCCAATTTTTCTTTCACAAAGACTCCTGGATCCTTTCAGAAAGGTTCTTCAGATACAGAGAGCAGGCAGCTGACTGTGCAAGCTACTCCAGCAGTGGCAACCCTCTCCAAGATACTGCATGCATGCCTGTCATGCAATTAAGATATTGGTGTTGTCGCCAGGTGACAAACAGATGTCAAGTTGCTAGACTGAAAGTATGAGATGCCATACGCATGTCCTACCACGCAACAGCAGATGGACCATGGTCATGGGCTTTCCATCAGAGGTGTCCTGCTCTAGCATGAGCATGGAGCCTCCTTTTCCGTGAAGGCTTTCCTGGGGAGCATTTTCAGGTCTCTTTAGCATTACCTTAGCCTTCTCTACGTGAACTCAGATGCAAAAATATTGTTCTCTTGGTAAATGCTGAATGTGGAGTCCGTCCATCCATCCATCCATCCATCCATCCATCCATCCATCCATCCATCCATCCATTTCTTCTATTATTTCAGTTTTACTATTGATCTCTACTGACATAAGAAAGTATGAGAGAAGGGGACGTGATATCATGAAGCTGAAATATACAGCAACATTTCTATGTCCTTGAATGCATTCCCAGCATAGTGAAAACGTTAAAAATGATGACCTCTCCCAAAATCAATTTATCCAGAAGGTTATGACACAGATAATACATACCATGTGCTTCTAGGATGACTTGATCTCTGGGAATTTCTGTGAAATTGATGGAGGGTTGGAGAGGTTTATGTTATGAAAGATAACCTTCGTGAGATGGAGACCAAAAGACAAAGGGTCCTAGCAAGGGTGAAAAAGAAGAATATGCAAATGATAATGCTAAGACAGATCAACGCTCTTTCTTGCTCATATGCTCTTTCTCTTTCTCTCTCTCTCTAAGGCCAGTTGCTGAAGTTACAGGAAGCCTATTAGGACAGTGCTCTGCTGCTGCCATCATTTATCCCTTCCCTTGGAACTTCCAGATCTCAATGCTAAAAGTCCATCTCTGTCTAATCACTTTGGTAGGTTTATTTGCAGTCACTTTTCTAAGTGCTTTTTGACCAGACTCGTGCTTTTCGCTTTCACGACACCCTTTGCAATATGATGTGGCAATAGATTCCGCAGTTTACGGCCAGTATGTGAAATAATATTTCTTTTATTCTTAACCTGCCATCTGATATTTTCATTTGATGTCCCTCCATTCTTGCAATATGAGAATTATTATTCCCCAATCATTTTTCCATATATTCATGATTTTATATTCCTTTGTACCATTTCTAGCTTAACCATATCCTTTTAAAGGCTAATTAATTGTGGGTGTTTAAAAAGTAAGCACACCTCTTGATGTTTTCTGTTCTATTTTACATTCTTTCCTTACTAACTTTTAACCTGTTGTTTTCCTTTTTCACTGATGCTGAATATTGAACTGAAGTTTTTGAAATTACCCTCCAAATTTCCAAGTTCATTTTCATGAGTGATAATTGATAATTTAACATAATAATATGTAGAACTTCAAATGTGATTCTTTTTTTAATCTAATGTAGAAATGGAGACAAAAACATGGGAATAAGGATGCAGAATCTGTATGAAAAGGATTGGTAAGTTTTTTCTCAGTCTATCTTCAGCAGGAACATGTAGCTGAATGTAGGGAAGTTAGAGAGAAGCAAGTGGCAATCTCAGAGGTATTGTATTAACCTTGCTTTTTGAATTTGGATAACTTAGATATACTGTGAATGAGGAAGAGCAGCAGGTAGTGTAATTCTTAATGAGAAGAGAAAATAATCAAAGATGCTGAAATTGTGAGAATGATGCAATTCCAATGAAGACTGATGAGGATAAGGAAAGGTTTTGTGAAGAAATGATACAGCTGTTCAGCATGCAACCACCCTAGGGACCACTGTCACGACCCATGTACAAACCAGAAAGATGAAGGAAGTAAGGGGCAAGTAGCAGCAGCTAGCAGGGCAGACAGCCTCGGTTATTGTATTGCTGTATTAAGAAAACTGTAACATTAAAGAAAAATGGCAAGTGGCATTTTTCAGGGACTTCAGGCGTTTTTCAAGGAACTAGGAAGACTAGTTCCTTTCCTTTTCTTTTTTTAATTTTGAAAACGTAACATGAATGAAAAGATTTTGATTAAAATTTTCCATGCTGTTAATGACATCCAAGTTCTTTACATGTAATCCAATGCTCTGTTAATGAATTACATGTGAAATTGCAGCCATTAATGTCTTAAGAGGCTTCCAGCAGTTTCATCCTAGAATCATTCATAGGAAAATTCATGCATTCTAAGCACAATTATTCTTTACTGCACCATGTGATTTTGGTGCACATATGTTGGCTTTATCCTATCTGATCAGTTTAATCATTTTAGACCCTTGTAAAGAGATGACCATCAATCAAAGTGGTTTTTTTTCTCCTCTGTTGACCCTAGTAGTGTCTAGATAGTTAAATTATCCTGCTTTTCTCTGGATTATTCTAGCACAAAATGCTATGCACTTGACTAGGAAAAAAATGGAGAATAGATAGTTTCACCATGTTTATAGCTATAAATGTGTTTGTTTGTTTTCCCATTTATTGTTTTTGATTTTATTACTAACTGATTTGGCTTCAAAATTGTCAGGGTTACTTGAAGTCTAATAAAAAAAATCTGCAAATAAATGTCTTCTTTTAGCTATCTTTGCCTCAGAAGAATTGTTTATTTTAACATGTAGCAATTTCCAGGATGGTCGGGTCATGTATATGCAATGAATTAAAAAAAGACCGTTGGGAATCATGATGAATTAGGTTATTACAAAAGGAGATTTAACTGGGGAAAAAGAATCCAGTACTGAAGAAATCCAGATAGTAAGAGCATCTTTAGAAGCTGTTTTGTTCCATTTCTTTAAAAAGGTGTCCAAATCCAAAGAGTTAGGCTAGTGTCTTCCAAATGAAAGCAAAAACCACACTGTTACTGAGAAATGATCCAGACTCACAGCAGTTTTCAGCAGGAATGTAAGAGTAGTTCCCCTCTCATTTGTCCCACTCCTTTACTAGAGTCACAGGAATACCAAACCTCTCTTGTAATCCACTTGACACTGGAGACAGAAAGCTTAGAAGAGGAAAACTCATGGTGCTTTGCAGGAAATTCCTCCTCTTTCTCATAAGAACAACACAGAATATCCAGTGCACCCTGCCCGAGGCACTAGGGAAAGCTAACAGTAGCCACTGGCATCACTGACTGTAGCCAGGAGTTTCTCTTCATGCTTCTGCAGAGTTAGCCTCAAGATGCCAACAGATGGACTGGGCTAGTACATGTGCAGATCTACGACTGCTGAGGCCACCCACTCCACGTGAAACAGATGAGAGGATCTGAGGTAAAGCAACCAACAAACCTGGGCATTTGGGTTACCATTTTAGAGTGCCTGGTCACACATATGTATCCCTATGAGTCTGATCTTGAAACCAGGCTAGCCTCTGTGTTGAAATGCTGTGGCAGACAAGCTCTATGATATCTTGGAGCACTACACACATGCATGTTATTATGAACTGCAACAAAGCAACAGAGAAATCTGCTCTTCCAGTGCCTGATGTGAGATGCTATTTGTATCCAGAACAAGAAGCTATTGCTACTTACAGAAATACCACTACACTAGTAGAGACCCTGGCTAAACTATTTGGGCCTCCAAGAATTAGAGTGCATAAAAGAAAATGCTAGGCAAAGATGGAAGCTCAAGGCATTTTTTTTCCTCAAGACAACTCCATTTCCACTTCACTTGTTATTTGAATCATTCCTTGTCTGATTTTAAAAATCACCTCCTGCACAGCAGCCTCTTCTCATATTCCAATTTCAGTCATCTTCCCAGGTTCCTGAAAGCTAGTGGCTGCTGATTCAGGAGCTCACAACCCTAACTGCTGTCCTTGAAATAGAAGAACATGACTTTTTCCACACGGATGCACTTGCAAATCATTGCACTCTCACGGAACACAGCTATTATCTCTGAAACAGTAGATGTCTCAGGAAGCCACATCAGAGACTTAATCAATATAAGAAATCACATCATACTGAATTGCTATTCAGTGTGACAAATGTCTTTTCTAGACAAACCCAGTGAAAAATGTCAAATCGAACAAAAATTGTATTAATTTTATTTGGTACATTGACAGCTCTGACTTCATTTATGGAGTATATAGCTATTTACTCACAGATCCAAAAGGTATGGGCCAAATGATATCTGATGGCAGTCCACTGAAGTAAGCAGAATTAAACCAGGGTGAATCACCTGCGACTTCCTGACAGAATTTATTAATCTGAAATAAGTTGGTTGCAATGATTGCAATGATTGACATACTGCAGGCAGGCTTTGGGGTTGTAGGGGATCGAGTGAAGTCTGAAGAAACTTTGAAGATGTTGGTTTCTGGTGATGGTACAGAATTGAACCCAAACTGAATCAGGAGTTTTTACTCTACTGAAGAAGACAAAAGATTAAAAAAAATCAAAGTATGATAAGACTTAATATTTGGGTAAGTATATATTATGGACTTAATAATTATACCTAGGTAATTATATGTATAGAAAGACTTAATATGATATAACCCCATGCACCAGTGTAGATTGAGGAAAAATCAATCTGCGTCTGGAAAGCAGCTCTGCAAAGAAGAACCTGGGAGTCCTGGTGGACTAGAGGCTCACTGGGAGCCAGCAATGTGCCCGTGGGGCCAAGAAGGCCAATGGTGTCCTGAGGTGCATCAGGAATAGCATTGCCAGCAGGGCAAGTGAGGCGATCCTCCCCTCTACTTAGCCCTGGTGAGACCTCTGTCCAAGTCTGGGCTCACCAGGACAGTTCTGGGCTCTCCCTGCACCACCATGACATCCCTGGCAGCATCCTGTGCAACAGCAAAGCTAAAATGGCTGTTTTGTAACTCAACAGAAAAGCTACGGACTCTTAGCTACGGGTGTCAGTGTACTCAGAGGGGCAGAATTAAGCCAGACACACCTGCATATAGCAGGAGGTGTCCCACTGCAATCTCTTAAGCCTTACCAAAAAGGGGAAAAGTGATCCCTTCTAGGAGCTGATAACCTATTCCTAGCCTGAAAAGTCTTATCTGAAAAACAGAAAGAAAAGTCTCAGCGCAGCACAGACATGCAGCTTAGCTGAGTCAGCCTGCATTTACCACACTGTGTTCAAACTGCAGCAAAACTGCTACTGTAAAATCTCTATTTTACAGATCTCGTCCTAAGGAAAAAGTGTTTTCTCCTTTCTCTTTGTAAAGAGTTTAGAGATCTTAGCTCTGTACTTGTTTTATATCACCATCTAAATTTTATTTACACTCTTTGCTGTCCAGAAATATCCATAAATAAAGGCAGAATACCTATGAAGACCCTCCTACAGGAACTGGGTCAGATCTCTAATGCTCAGAAATGTCCATTTCCATTTCTTTCCACGTCTTTGTTCTATCCCCATTCCTTCTCCTTCCCTCGTACTGCCAAATAATGCTCTTCATCCGTAGCTGTTCATAGAGGTGCAAAGCAGGCAGAAGCTTCTTGAGATGTGTGGGAAGGTAAGAAAAACTTCATTTCTAAGGTTTGCTAGCAGCGCTGACAGAAAGAGTTATTTTTTCAGATAAATACACACGAGGCAAGAAGTGGTGCCTAAGGGGAATGACTGAGCTTGACAGTTCTTCCCAATATCCTAAATACTGCACAGAGTTGGGCAAAGAGCTCTGCTCCTTTCATTTAATAAATCAGGCTTGGCTTGTGAGGTGGTCAGGAAGGGGACTGCGATAATGATGCACCAGCCCCTGCTCCCACCCCAACCAGGACAGCATATGCTCCTGTATTGTATCATCTGGTCTGCATGGGTATAGGGTATCAGTGTCCCCTGGAAGGCAGGGCTATTCCTGCCCCCATAACCAGGCCGAGATGCACTGCCCCCACCTAAGCTACACACATGGCTTCATGGCACTCACAGGGCCCTGGAGACCCAGCAACGCCACATCCCTTCTGCTGATGCGAAGCATTGCTGCGGAGATCCAACTAGCTAGTAATTACCACTTGGCAAAAATGCCCCTAAATTGAGCACTCCCGGTGGATAAAGTTACACCAACAGTGCAGTGTATAGCCACAGTTTGGGTGGCTCTTTCTTCATCCATCTCACAGATTGTCACAGATTGTCACTCTGCCTCAGGGTGCCAGTCGAGGACTCTGAGCTCTGACGAGGAAGTTTTAGCCAGCTGTGCAGCCATGATATGACCCCTGTGGAATAACAACATGAATCATAGAATCATTATGGTTGGAAAAGACCTTTAAGATCATCAAGTCCAACTGTAAACCCTTCGACACCATGCCTGTTAAACCATGCCCCCAAGTGCCTCATCTACACCGTTCTTGAACACTGGCAGAGACAGTGACTCCACTACTTCCCTGGGCAGCCTGTTCCAATGCTTGACTACTCTTACCATATAGAAATTCTTCCTCATGTCTAACCTGAACCTCCCGTGGTGCAACTTGAGGTCATTTCCTTTTGTTCCATATTTAGTTATTCTGGAAGAGAGATCCACTTCTGCCTTACTACAACCTCCTTCCAGGTAGTTGTAGAGAACAATAAGGTCTCTCTTGAGTCTCCTCCAGACTAAATAACTCCAGGTCCCTCAGCCACTCCTCACAAGCTCTGTGCTCCAGCCCCTTCACCAGCTTTGTTGCCCTTCTTTGGACATGCTCCAGCACCTCCAGGTCTGTCTTGTAGTGAGGGGTCAAACCTGAACACAGTATTTGAGGTGCTGCCTCACCAGCGCGGAGTACAGGAGGATGTTCACTTCCCTGGTCCTGCTGGCTACACTGTTCCTGACAAAAGCCAGGAAGCCCTTGGCTTTCTTGGCCACCTGAGCATACTGCTGGCTCATGTTCAGTTGGCTGTCAACCATCACCAGTTGGCTGTGAACCAGATCCTTTTCCGCCATGTGGCTCTCCAGCCACTCTGCCCCAAGCTTGTAGCGCTGCATGGGGTTGTTGTGACCGAAGTGCAGGACCTGGCACTTGGCTTTATTGAGCCTCATATGGTTGGTCTCTGCCTACGGATCCAACCTGTCCAGATCCTTCTGCAGGGCCTTCCTACCCTTAAGCAGATCAACTCTTCCTCCCAGCTTGCTGTCATCTGCAAATTTGCTGAGAGTGCACTAAATCCCCTCATCCAGATCATCGATAAAGATATTAAAGAGTACACCTGTCTAAGCCATGGGCTGCCACCTTCTCCAGGAGAAGGCAGTGCGAGATGGTGTCAAAGGCCTTGGTGAAGTCTGAGTAGACCACATTCACAGCCTTTCCTTCATCCACTAGGCAAGTCACCTGGTCATAGAAGGAGATCAGACTGGTGAGGCAGGATCCGCCTTTCAGGAACTCATGTTGGCTGGGCCTGATCCCCTGGTTGTTGCACACATGTTGGGTGATCTTCCTCAAGATGATCTGCTCCATAACTTTCCCTGATACCCTGAAGTCAGGCCAACAGGCCTGTATTTCCCCAGATCTTCCACCTGACCCTTCTTGTAGATGGGTGTCGCACTGGCCAGTCTCCAGTCATCTGGGACCTCCCCTGTTGGCCAGGAGCACTGATAGATGATGGAGAGCAGCTTGGCAAGTACTTCTGTCAGCTCCTTCAGAACCTTTGAGTGGATCCCATCTGGCCCCATAGACTTGTGGGTGTCCAAGTGGAGTAACTGGTCACTGACTGTTTCCTCATGGATTATGGGGGATTTATTCTGCACTCTGTAGATGTCTTCCAACTCTGGAAGCCAAGTACCTTGAAGATAATTGGTGTGAGTGTTAAAGACTGAGGTAAAGAAGGTATTAAGTACTTCAACCTTATCCACACCCTTGGTGACAATATTTCCTGTCACAACCAATAAAGGATGGAGATTCTCTTTGGGCCTCCTCTTATTATTAATGCATTTGTAGAAGCACTTTTTGTTTTTTTTTACAGCGGTGGCCAGATTGATTTCCATTCGAGCTTTTGCCTTTCTGATTTTCTCCCTACATACCCTAGCAACATCTTTGTACTCTTCCTGAGTTACGTGCCCCTTCTTCCAAAGCTGGTAAACCCTCTTTTTTTCCTGGAGCCTCAGCATTAGGTCTCTATTCAGCCAGACTGGTCTTCTTCCCCTCTGGTTCGTCCTTCAGCACTTAGGGACAGCCTTAAAGGCCTATGCAGGCCTTTAAGATATCCTCTTGAGGAAAATCCAACCTTCCTGGACACCTTGGCTCTTTAGGACTGTCTTTCAAGGGACTCTCCCAACCAGTGTCCTCAACAGTTCAAAGTCTGCCCTCCGAAAGTCCAGTGTGGTGGTTTTGCTGATGAAGTCAAGAGAGTGTGTGCAGACTCAACAGTTAGCAGGTGGGACCCAAGTACTTGATTTATCCAAGATGCAGTATATGTGGTTTACTAGTATTACATCGTTTACTGCAGCACCCCCATGGCTCAGCTCCTTGCTTTTAAAATTTGCAGAATGCACTCTTGTTTCTCTGATGAACTTAAAAATTGAGGTCGGAAAGTTGTCTTTGATCAGAACCTAACAGCTGACATGGGAAAGTACCATTCTGCATGGCCCTGTGGAGCTGCAAGAACATCACGCACCCAAGTGAAGATAAATAATAAATAATAATTACTCATTAGTTTATAAATAATAAATACTTATTATTTCTCAAGTAATAATTACTGAGCAATTACTAATTACTTTCAGCATTCATTTGTTTGTATGATACAAGTTGGACTCTTAACTGTCAGTTATTAGACAGTGAGCAGATCATTATTTAAAAATGCTTGCTGAAAACATAGCTAGTTAAAAATATCAGTATATCATTTTCCCCGCAAAATGCCAGATGTTCCACAGAAATGTGTCAATTTATTTCATATTTTCAATGGGAAACAGTTGAGAGTAGTTTTTTTCTTTGTTTACTTATCTTGATAATTTTATTCAAATTGCATTATTTTCATTCACCTAATTTTGGCTCATTAAAATACTAATTTTAATATTGTGCTACATAGGATGTTATATTTATTAGTACATGTACTAAATCTGTTCATATTTTATAACATTTCAACATTATTGAAATAAATGTTTCAGCAGGATCAGAATAAAGTATTTACACATTTTTAAATGTTTATGCGTCTCAGAATGTAGTTCTTAATTTTTTATTGTTTTCATTTAATTTCAATACAAAATATAATCTCTTTCCCTATTTTTGAGCTGTTTGCCAACAGAAATTCAACTTCTGGACATTTTTTTCCTTCTCCATTCTTTCTTGTTGGGAACTCTTTGAAAAACAGCTTCCTCTGAATATGTCTTTACATTTAGGATCCTATCCTGCTGAGAAACCTCTGCCTCTGGCAGGGAGGCTCATTTTTAAGTGAAGATGCTTACAATAGAAACCCCCCCCCCCTTTTTTTTAATGTTGATTTACAGCCTCTCCAAAATCTAAAACTCCTTCATTTTGGAGTTCAGGCTAAGCCCTATATAATAGTAGAGGGAGAAGTACTCATATACACCTGCAGTTGTTTCTGTACCTCATCAACATCAGACATGTTCTCCATACAAGAAAAGACATCAAATGCCACACATAAAGATATCAGATTCTGGTTCCTGGAGTCACCTAACTTTTTCAACCAGTCCAATATATATAGATGCATCTCTATATATATTTAAATATATATATATATATTAACATTTATTTTACTGAATCCCACTTCAGCTTTGACTGCAACTTGACCCCTTATTTCCCTTTTTTATGCCTGTAGTTAAAAAGCAGAGCTCCTTTCTCCTCTGTTTAACTCCAAGAGAGCATGAAATCTAAAGCCTGAAAGAATGGGAATTGAACTGCGACAAAATGTCTGTATATGAGAACTAGGTTTTTAATAATCCATTGTGTGATTACAGAATTTAAAAGCAAGGAAAATCTGAAACAAACAAACAAAAATGATTGAGACCAATTATCAAAGTGAAACAGACTAATGTACCAGAAGATGAATGATGCTTGCTTTAAAATGATATTTTATTGAATCGGGCATATTTTGACCTGTATTGGAAACTGAAGGAATTATAGTGATTATGCTGGAATAGTGCCAGAAAGCAGCTTGTCTGCATTATTAAGCTTGACTGAATCAGCTTCAGCTATAAAATGCATTGCTAAATAGACAAGGACAGTAACAAATTATGGAAAGGATAGCGAGGGAGTAGAGAGGACATTTTATCACTGCATTCTAAGCATGCAAACATTGATCATCTGTCTTGCAGAGGACAGCCCAGGGAGGTGGGGAAATACCTATATTCCCAGGAGACAAAATCAAGGCTTGGTGCAAGGCCTCTGTGAAGTGATTGTATTTGGTAGTATTTAAGCAGGAGTAGGAGTCTGTGGATCAATACATGTAATAGAATACTGGGGATGAATGGAGACTCTTCAGGAAAAGGCAGGTCCTGTTTGAGTGTAGGGATGGCCTCATGCTGTGCCTGCTTATTATCTTTCTGTTTCTAACAGGGCAGACAGTTCAATGCGGGTATTCTTTGTCAAAGATGCTGACCATACAAATATTCAAACACTTATGATACAAAATATAGTAGCATGGGTGCCAATGCGAGATGGGCAATTACAAAGGGAGATTAATCCGGTCTTGGTTGTGCCTCTCCTACCCCTGTGATGCTCACAGAGTTGCTCAGCTGTGACTAAAATCAGCAGTGAAGCCAAGCAGAACTGAATTCTGTGTTGCAGTAGCAGAAACATAAGCTTGTTCTATGTGAATCTGTGTTTTAGGGCAAATGTTCTCGGAACCATGAGACTCTAAATAATCAAGGATGGAAGGCCATAAGTCTTCTGTTTATACATATACACAGGGAGGTAAAATGTGACATTTACCACAGCATGGGTGAGTGCAGCCATCCTGACACTACCTTGGAGCAAAAGGTGGTTGAATGACAGAAAGTGACCTACTAGATGATAAGGATGAGGTTGATCTTTACAACAAAAAAACCCAACTTGCTATTTATGGGTTAAAAAGGTTTATGTTTAGTAGGAGATCTTTCAAAGGTAGTATGCAATATGAGCACAGATACTAAAATTTAATAGTAGAATTTAAGACTGTTCTTGAAGCTTTTAGCTGTAGAAATTTCCATGGCATTAGTTTTAGTTGTAGGGTTGAGAACAACCAATAGAATCCACACTGGAATTTCCAGACCTTTATTGTATTTTTACGAGATATGGACTCATTCTTTTCTGCTGAAGAACCTCTCAGGAGGTTGATTCACCATCTGTAATATCCTTATGGTGCTGAACTTGAAGACATCAATATCTTTAACGATTTAATCAGGCTCTTTCAAAAAAGGAAAAGTAGATACATTACTCAGTGTTTCAACACTCAGTTTTCTGCCCAACTTATATACTAGTTCTGGGAAGATTATTCCAGATATTTCTTAGGAAAAACAAAATAACAGTTTCATTTTTCTCACAAGAAGAGAGTTCAGAAGATAATATTTCACAAAGAGGTTAAATTATTAAATTATTTTTTTCCCTGAATAAACTAACAAAAAAGAAATAAATTTAATTTGGGTCAGCATTTGTGTTTCAAAAACTTTAAAATATTGTTATCCAGTTTCAACAATTATCTTACTCAAATTTACTACAAATTTTATTTTAACATAGGAAAACCCTCCAAAAACAATTACAATATTCTGAAGTTAGAAAATTTTGAATCACTTCTGAATTTTTTTCATACTAAAAAGTTTGGCAGGACTCCCTTTCATGGAGTTTCAACTTGAATGAATCAGTAATACTCCATAGAAAACATTCTTGATGAAAATAACTTTTGATGTTGCTAATATTCATTCAAAGAGGCAAGTGCATCAGAAGAATGACCCATTGTAAGTTTTTAGTGGAAAAGAGTTTGTCATCTTCAGCCAGGGGTAAATTTTGCATGAGAATTTTTTTAGGACAGTTTATTTCCACATAGTCTCTTTCTTAAGTGCATAAATTCTGACTTTTCAAAGGACTCTGGAAGAGTCCTTTATATGCTAGACCTTTACAACATTTAACTCAGACATTACAGTTTTGATCAACCACTTTTACTGGCTTTAAAATTTGATCTATTAGTGTCAGTCCAATTTGTCTTTTTGTATTTAAGCTAAAACAAAATTCATTTGGACACATTAGTTCTTCAGCTATATGTAATTTTTAAAAATCAATTTAATAATTAAGTGTATGAATTATTCAGAAAAGGACAGGGAAAAAAAAGAGAGCTGAAGTCCTAAATCCATTTGGAAGAGAATTAGATCAGCTTTTTGAAAATACCAATAATTTTCAGTGGAATCATCATTATTGTGATGGATTTGTGAAGGATTATTCATTTTTGTTTTAAAATTAATCCAGTTTGGCCTGGTCATGAATGCTACTGAGTGAAATGCTAGATGTTAAGATGATTCCCTTTTTTGTTGCACAATGCCCTTAGGTCCACAGTAATATAAGGAAGACTAATCTTAGGGAATCTAGTTTCTGAAAACAAGTCAGGAATCACAGAGTTGATTCTTCCATTGACTCTGGTAGATCCAAGATTTCATCCTTATTCTATAAAACTACTTGTTTTCTTTTTGTCTTCCTGAGGTAATATTTCATGCAGGTGTGCTCTGGTTAGTTCATGAACCTTTAGTAAATATTTAGAGTTCATTCAGTGGAGGGTTTGCTTTAGTTTAGGGTTTTATAAAAAAACTTCTCCAAATTAAGGCTGCTGCAAGGTAAGATTATCTCTATCAATAACAGTATATAACAGTTCATTGGCGTTTTTTATCTCTTTAGCTCAAGACGACAAATACTTTCATTCATTACTTTAGAAATACTTAGATATTGCTTTTTTGTCAAATTGTGGGATTTTATATGTAAAAAAATGAACATTTAAAACTGGAATTTTTCCTGTCTCATTTTTTTTTTCATTAATCTCCCTGGCAGGTACAAACTGTGGATTCTGCAAGGTATTAAGTCAAAGCTATAATAGAAGTAATAGTCTGTGTGATATTCTCTAGTGTATAGTGCAAAAATGCGTGGAAAGAATTCTGGCCACATCCTAACAGAACAGAGCAGTGTTGTCTTTGAGATATGATGAAATTAATTGTATTTGCTGAAGATGTGCACTGCTGTTTTGAAAATATGCTTGAAAACAGAGTGACCTCTGCATGTCAGTTTGAAAAACTGATTTCTTTCCTTTATAATTTGCTATAGTTGGCTGCTGTCCTGCCTACATCCAGAAAAACTGTCAAAGCACTGAAGTCATTTAGTATGGAGGAAGCAAAAAGAACTTCTTCATCTATTTTAAGATTAGAAATCTCTGCATCCCTTTGAGATGCAACACAAAGAGGCAAAGCTGGTTTCTCTTCAGTTTGAAATTAGGCATGTCTGACGTCTCTGTCAAAAGGACCTGTCATATGGCATTATTTTTGACTATGCTTTGCTCCTTCCACCTCTCCCTTAACTCTCTATATTTAAGAAGAGCATGGAAGAAAACTTTCTTTGCTCCTAAACTATTCTGAGCACTGTATGTTGGAGAAAGAAACTGATCATGCTGATTTACAGAGCTGTTTTTTCATTTGGAGAATCAAGAAAAGATGTGCACACATTAAGCTTCTTTGAAAGAACACCCTTGCCACACCATTTAGTCTGTAAAGATGTGGATATGATGAGTGAATGTAAGGCCCTGCAGCACTATATGAATTTGTATTGCATAACTTAAGGCCGTTTGTCAACACTTTCTTGCATGTCAGAGATAATAGAGGAAACTGCTAGGAAGAGTGTCACATTTCACACAGAGGCAGTTTAGGCATTTCTGCTCCAAGAAAGCACTTGGAGATCACTGTTGCAGTGATCTCTGTGTTGACCCATTGTTATTTACCTTTAGGATCACCTCAAACACAGTAAAAAAGCAATAGCAAAGCCTTACTGAGAATGCTGCTTTAATAGTGATGCATGGGCAACACAAAGCTTGCTCTAATACCTGGTAGTTTGGGGATTAGCTAGAAATGCATGTTCTTCTTGGCAGAGTTGTTAGTCCTGATGTCAGTGGTGATCCCAAAGTCTTCCCATGCTAATTTGCTACAGAAAACTGGATCAAAGCGTTTCAGAGAAAATTGTCAATTAGTTGTGTTCATGGGTCCAAAGAGAAAGCTGGGTCTAACAGTGAAAAAGGGGGAGTTTGGTGGAAGTGGGAGAATGAACTCGAGTTGTTTAGGCTGTCACGTAAAAACATGCTGCCAGGCTTAATGACAGACACGGACCTATTTAAGGTGCTGTTGTAGCTCTCTGCCATCTCCGCCTTCTGTATTCTGCATTAGCATGTCCCAGAGTGTCCGACAGAGCAGCAGCAATATTTTCCTCCCTGGAGTCAGATCAAGGTACTTTGCATTCCTCGGTGGCCCCCACAAGGGTACAGACATACCTATGCTTTGAACAGATACTAGGAAAACATGTGAGAAATGTCCCCCTGAGTAATTCAGAATTCTCTTTTTCATGTATAAATGTCAAATTACAAATGAGATATTTGCTGAAATCTCACTGCTTTTTTAACTTTTGTTATATAGATAACTTTTGCTCACAGTTCCGTGTATTTGTAAGAGATATTGCTGCAGAAATCCTATTATCATGGTAAATACAGCAAAAATGTTGGGAGATATTTCTGAGTGTAACAACTGAGGTGGAAATAAGATAGATTTTACAACCTTTCTTTCACCTTTCCCATGCTGATGATGTGGCCATCAGTGAGCTCAGCCCCTACACGATTCACAAAAATGCGCCAGCTGCCCTAAATGCAGCCCTTTTTTAAATCATCCCAGTTCTGTAGACGTCGCTCCTTCACAGCCCAACCCTGGCAAAGGTATCTCAGACCAAGCTCCCTCCAGCCCACCTCCCCCTGCCAAAAGCCCCGGTCTGGGTTGTGGTGGCCATGGCCAGCACAGCCCAGAAAGCAGATCTGGCCCTGGGGATGGATGCAATTACTCGCCCTTCCATCATTTTGCTATTCATGTGACTGAGAGAAACAGCTTGGACCAGGAAAAGGCATTAGTAGAGGTCATTAACGAAAGGTTCTGAGTATTCCTAGAAAATCTCAACATTAGTGGAATGACTTGAAATATTTATTAAAGTGGGGAATTATTAGAAGATTTCTCTCATTGCCCTACATTTTATTTTATTTTATTTTATTTTATTTTATTTTATTTTATTTTATTTTATTTTATTATTCTTTTTTTTTCCTGCTAGGAAAGCAGGTTTGTGTGGAATCCAGCAGTGGTCTCTTTAATCATGGAAAGTGCTTTTAGAAAGCATTATGGTAATGCTCAACATTAAGCACTGTCCCTCAAAAAAAGAAAAATGACTGTGAGGATAGCATAGAAGTAAGGGTGTTCTCTGCAGGAAAAGAGCTTCTTCATTCCATCTGCAAATATTTTTAGAGCTGCAAAATCAAGATAGCTTCAAGTGGCCAGATTCAGACTGTGAATAGCCCACAGGCTTGCACTCAAGTAATGTGCCAGTCAGGCAAAAAGACAAAATTATTGTTTTCATCATCAGACTTCCTTTTGCTTGCCAGTGATATTTATAGCCCAAAAGAATACATGCAAACATGGTTAAGGAACACGGACTTTGGCCCAGTTTTGATTGGAGTTTTTGAAATGAAGATCTAATATTAATTTGGAGGTCCTTCCTCCAAATTAATAACATGGATATGTTATTAATGGATAACATGGAATTTGCATCATCCCTTTTGAGACAGCTAAAACTGGCTTTCAAATGTCCATCTTTTCTTTGACATGATTTGTAGCCATGACATCCTTTGCAGACACTACTGATTTGTGCCTATAAGCACAGATGGGGAACAGTGCAGAATATTCACAGAGTGAATTTGGAGGAGGGTCTTTCAATGTAGAGACTCGAAGCCTATGCAGAATCTGACTTATGTAGGAGCACTGCTCCCAGAAACATCCTCGTGGAAATTTTGGCACACTCACATCTCCAGCTGAGCACAGACACCTACTCGAAGTGTGTCTGAGCACTGGAGCTTCAGCAATGGAGAGATTGTTAGACCTACCCAATGAAAAGAAAAATGAAGATAGCCTTCAGATTTGTCAGAAGAACTCAAGTGATTGGCATAAATAGGCAATACAGCATTTGTCATTTATGTCCGATGCCAGGCAAAAATTGCTGTGCAGTTTTGTTGGGGTTGACTTTGCTTAAGTCAATAACACTTCTGAGCATAAGTACCTGAAATGTCAGAGGTGAATCAGGGATATAAAAAGCAGGTATTTAAACCCTTCTGGAAGCTAACTAAAGAAGACATAGCTGGGTGGCAGAGAATATCTACAAAGTTGCAAAGTAAAAGAAGAGGCAACCATATCTAAGCAAAATTTTATTTACTGTGGAAAACTACTAAAATATAAGAATTTATTAGAGAGGAAAAATAAACAAAGGATTTTGTTATTATTGTTTCTTTTAGCAATCAGTGTAATGATTAGTCATCTACCTTCCCTGTATTAAAGACAAGTATGGCTATCAGGTAGCAAACTGAGGCATTAAAAATGTGTAGTGTTTAGAATTTTTTTCTCAAACCTGCAATATCCATTCTTCACATCAATGGGAGCACATGTTGAGGAATAAAGCACAATGTGAAACACACTTTTTTTTTTAATGCAAATGAAGGCATACACAACCTAACATGTATATTGACCATTTGAGTCATTAAGGGAATTTTGGGGGAGCTCAAGGTTAGAAGAAAAAAAGGCTTCAGGATTATAATGCAAAGCTGGATATTGCATGGTGGTTTCACATATGCAAGTGAAAGCATTTCACTGCTGATAAGCAAAATGCATTCTAGATGAATAGCTGTAGTCAACACTAGCACTAAATGAAAAAGCAAGTTTACCATGCACTGCCCAAAATCGGGTGGAAACAATAGAAGGTGATTTTAAAATCTTCAGTTCCGACATTGTTTCCAAATCTGGATGTGTCATTTATAAATGTCCTGCTCATCTGTCCCCTTCTGTTTGAGAAAGAACAAAGAAAGCATTGATCATATTTCTTCTCAAAGTCACATGTAATTATCTACAAAGATGCAGGCTATTCCAAGCTATTCTCTTATTCATTTAAGTGGGATTTCTTATGCAACTAAGCATTCATCAGCATGAAAAAAGATTAATAAAGCCTAGCCCAGGAAGATCTTCATTCTTCGTTGTCAGATGGATTTTCTTCCTGTATACTTTATTAAAAATATAAGATATCTGAAATTGGAACACTGCTGCCTAGATGTAATTAGATATTTATGTAACATAGTAAGTGTGTGTCACTAGACTGGAAGAATATCGATTTTGGAAGCAAATTTCCAGAGTAAGCATTCCTTTGTATGAATGTAAAATTTATTCTCATTTTTTGTTAATGCTTATCTTTTTACAGTTGTTATTATTATTAATGAAAATCCCTTACAGAAAGTCACTTGCTGGAATATTCATAGAAAGCAAACATAGGGAAACTACTATCATTGTCTCTAAATATATTTAAAGATGGAAATTTACAGCTTTGTCGCAACGTGAAATTGGATCTGTCACAATTCATGAAGGAATTAAGGAGTTTTTTCATGCTAAAGAAATTAGTCTGAATGTACCCAGCTTTCAGATTACAAACGGAAGGGCGGAGGGGCAGCACTGCTGCACGTGAAAAGTGCAAGTAACACTTACGTTTCTCTCCCAAGGGAGCTCAGGGAATGTGCTGCTACACTCCGTGCTGCTGAAAATGTGAGAGTTTTTTCCTTTCTTTGGCTAACACCTCGTTTTTTTGTTGCTTGTGCCAAAACACAGTTTCTGAGGTGTTGTTTCTGTCATCTCCCTGCCCAAGTGTGCCCCAGGAAGGCCTTGCCTCTGTGTCCCCTCGGGCAGCACAGCTCAGCTCTCTAAGAGGTCAGCTGAAATCCATCTCCAAAATGCCTATAGCATCATGGATATCTGGACACCTTCCCCAGGACTTGGAGGCGCTGCAGAAGCCACATCAGCTCCTGTGAAAAATAGCACATATCCACTTGAAAGGGTCACACAGCAAGAATAAAAAGAATCCCTGAAATGAGAAATATGTGAAGTCCCAAATTACAGCAACAGCTTTTGAGAACCTCTCAGCGGCTGCAAAGGCGAGCTGTTCCTGACTGGTTTGTTTTTTCAGTGAGGAACACGTGCGGCCTAACACTATCCGCCATGCGCACCTCTGTCCTCCGCGGTGACATGCCACTCAGCAAGGTGCCCGCAGTACGGTGAGCCACATTCCTGCTCACCGGCCACGGCGCTTGTGAAAGGGAACCATGGCCCAGGCCAGAGGAAAAGGGCCAGGAAAAGTGGAGGTGAGGTAAGCTCTAAGCCTTCACCAGGTAATGGCCACCTTCATCCGCTAACATGTACTCACAAAACCCAATTTCTTACTTGTCATGTTAATACTGATGATTTTTAATAACTTTTTTTTCTAGGCTTTCATCCCTCTTGCTCATTTGTCTCTACTGTTTTCCTCATTCCTTCTGTCTCAACATTGTTTTTCCTTTCCTCGTTCTCTCAGTTCTAGTTTTGCTTTTCTCTGCTCATTTTCTGAAGTATTTTTAAAATCAAGTTTGTTTGTGTCAGGGTGTTTTATTTCAATCAATTATGCCTTAGTTAATGAATATTTCAAAAATTCTCTATTTCTCCATCAGTCTGCCTCTCTCATCCCTCACCTACTCCATGCACAGAGAGAGAGAGAGCTGTTAGTAATTTTCTATTTGCCTGGAAAGAGTGACTGGGCCATGGGTTCACAGGTATTTCCAAAATAGGCATCTTCAATATGAACCATCTAAGAGTTGAGTTTTCAGGCAAAACTGGTCAGCAGATGTGTTGGGGAAAGGCAGAGAACGTGTTAAAGAGGTTTCTGAAGCTCTTGTCACCAAGAGAGTTTTGGACAAAGATTTTCCAGGCAAAAATAGTTTCCTGAAAATACAGTATCTTCAGCTGAAAGTATACTATTACTGAAAATCTTATTTCACTGGAAACTTAGCTTTTAATGAACCGGGCTTGCCATGGGAGATTTGGGACTAACGTGTTCCCTGAACGTTGAGGACGCTTTGCTCCATCTCCAATTAGAGTGTCATGCCCCTGGGATCTGCTCCTTGGGCCCATCCTGCCAAGTCTTTGGATCATCTCGGGTGGTGCATGCTCTGCAGCACTGCTGACCACAGCCGTGGGCTGGGGTAGCCAAGGGCTATGTCTGCATAGGAAAGTAACTTTAAAGTTAAGAGGAGCTGAAGCTCCACTGTCTGAAACATACCTTAATGGGAAGATTTACTTTGAGCTACTTCTACTCAATAGTCTCTTGGGCTCAATGTTTCTGCCACATCTGCGGTTCAAAGCTGTCTCAAGGACCTAAAACTGATGTGGATCTTAAAGCTTTCGAGTAAGAGTGGGAGGGCATTTGGGGCACAGCTGGAGCAGAACTTCCAATCTAGTCTTCTATGAAAGAAATTCAGATTGTGTGCACAGAGTCTATTTGGTCAGCCAAAGCAACAGATGATAAGTGGAGACAATCAGAGAATTCTCTCAAAAACCTCACTACTTCCCCTAATCAAAATGTTAATTTAGAAACAGGCAATGAAGACAACTGCTGAGAGTCATGGCTGTATGTGTGTGACTAACTTTTCAAGCTAATAATCTCTGGGACGATTCACAGTAGTCTGAAAGGGAGACACACATTGTACTATCTCTGACATGGAAATTTTATTTTTTCTTTGTTATCTGAAATTTAAATTAAAGTCATCCAAACTGAAAGACTTTTCGGCTGGGTGCCAAAATGGAAATAACAAAGTCACCACTAGCACAGCACAGCAAATGTATAATACTGAATTGTGCCTCTTTATGCAGCACAACCAGTTCTTCAACAGTGAACCAAGTACATTTCTGTGATGAGACATGAGAAGATTCTGCAAAGAAATGTTAACAGATTTTCCAGTAATTCTAATGGCAACAAAAAAACATGCATGGAAAGAGTTTTCAATCAACTGAAATATACATAATTTTATATAAAATAAAATGTCACCCATTACTTTGCTACAATTAGACCATGAGATATTTTCTTTTCCTTGCCATTTTATGATATATGTCTCAACACCACAGAAGGAGAAGCTGGAATGAAGTCTAGGGAATAACAACACCACTGATGACAATTTTATTGCTGAGTGGGACAGTTAGATGGCAGCAGGTTTCATGTACACCTACACAGATGGGTGGGGCACACGGCATATCCAAAAAGCCAAGGCTAGGAACAAAAAGGCAGTTCCAAATGTTTTCCCAAAACACCTTTCAACCTCTGATCTCTCAGACTAATGACACCATTAAAAACAACTGGGCATAAACAGATAACAGGATAGGTTGAATGAAAGATGTCACCCAACTAAAATAGTGTATTTTCAGCTCATAAGCCCACTGAAAATGGATTTGCTGATGAGGTAGAAATGTGGTAGTTCCTCCTTCCAGTCAGATTTTGGCTTCTCTGATGGTGTCCTGCTACCACCCAGATCTCTAACAGGTTGATGAGAAAGCCAGACCTGGGCTCTGACTCCTCAAAATTTATTGTGGGACAAACTAACAAGATACCCACCTCCACTGTCTCTCTGAAGAGCTATAACCCCCTCTGGATTTATTGTCATACAGCTTCTAATCAACAGTGCCATCCACACATATAACTGACTTGGTTGTGAGAACTGGGCCAAAGATGGAGCCGACATCGACAGAAAATTATTATTATGTTGCCCTCATTAGAATGACTAGAGATTGCAAATAGAGAATCATACTGTACTTAGATGTACTTAGATGGTACTTAGATGCTAATAAGTCTTCAGCAGTACAGCCCTGATCTGGATTTAAATTGATAGTCAAAGAGAAATGAGACATAGAGCTTCTCCCTCCAGCCATCTAATCTATCTCTGTGACATGATTTTAATATAATTCTTTGCATTCACATAGTAAGACTTAATCTGAATTAGCTTTCTGAGCAAGATCTGACATGGACTGGTTGTTTAGCCTCTCCAACCTGTTTTCTCTTGGACATCGAATTTAAGGTCTCCTGAATATTTTCTCCAGCTGTTTTGCCACGACCTTCAGCAGCTCTGGATTCCCTCCGGCTGATCCAGATGCTTTGCTGCTGGTAATCTGAATCCCCAGCTCCCAGAGGTCACCCCTGCTCCAAAGTGCCTTTCTAAGCTTTCAGTAAGCTCTCTCATAGAAAGCTCTTAAATGAAAATAGTTGTCGTGGCACAGGAAAGAAGGAGCTCTTGTCATTAAATACTGCTTAGGAGAAAGGTAAAAGAGGATAGGAATAAATGGTCAGTTTTCATAATGAAAAGAAATTGCCAGCAAGGATCCCAAGGTTACGTGCTGGGTCTTGCAAAACAGTTATAGGTGATGGGAAAAGGAGGTGAATAACTAGGTAACGAAGTTCGTCAAAGATAAAAAAAAAAAAAAAAAAAAAAAAAAACGGTAATCATTTCTACAGCTGACTGCAAAAAGGCTGCCTCAAGGATTTCACAATACTGAATAGCTGCAAGATACAAACTGCAAGATGAACATGGTGTTACATATAGGAAAATAAAAAGCACTTCTAAGGGTATGCAAAAAAGAGTGGGGTTTAAATTAGCTATTCAAAAAAAAAAAAGAGAAGGAGAATTGGGAATCACACATAGGAACTGCCATTACATAAATCCATTGTATGCTCACATTTTTTAGAGAACTGGGCAAGATACAGAGAAAGGAAAATAGACTTTTCAAAGTGGTGGAAATAGTTTAGATCATTTTAACTTGAAAAAGAAATGATTGAGGAAAAATATAATTAAGGTTTATGAAATTATAATGGTTTGGCAAAAGAGAACAATTCCTCACTATTTCTCATAATAAAAGAATGAAAGAGCACTAAAACAAAATAATACACAGCAAATTTCAACAAAACAAAAGGAAGTGCTTTTTCATACAGCAGGTTGTTAAGCCATGGAACTTCTTGCCACAGGCTGTTGGCACATAAAGTAAGAATGGCTTAACTGGACACATTCATAACTGCAGAAGACCCCCAAATATTCTTAAACATAGGGTCCAATTATGGCTCCAAGTTCGAGAAAATCTCAGATCATGAATTGCCCGAAGCCAGGGCATCAAGAAATGGAAGAAAGATTGTTTTATTTGCTCTTTTTCTTATATTCTTCTTCTCAATATCTACTATTGGCCAGCATCAGAGACAGGATGCTGAGATAGAGGAGTCTGGTCTGACTCACCATGGACATTCATCTGCAATTAATAGACGGGCTGTACCAAAACCATCTACCCAAAGCATCTTTATGCATTCAGTGAAGTAAACACAACATTTGACCCAGACACCTCCAAAGGGACTATACAGATGGCATGATATTTGAAAATGCAGACAATGCATTTCCAGCGCAGATCCACCCAAATAAAATTGCAGCCAAGGGACATTCTAGCTTGCATTGCCTAGATCTTTGGATGCAGTGTTAATGTAAGTGCTTTTTTGAGTTGCCCTGCTCAGGGGAATTTTGTGAACGAGCTTCCATGATCAAATATTATTCTGCATGAAGGAAGAGCTGATGATGTTTTCAAATGAACTATAAATAAACAGAATTACATTAAGTACGCAAGTCACATGATTATTGTGACTGAGATTAGCTGAAGAGGAACAATAACACCTTCTTCTGGGTAAAAGAAAGAGCATACACAGTGGTGTTTCTGGTAATAGGCCAGCCTGTGTCAGGCATAGAAAACACAGAAATAGAAAGAAATACAAGCTATAAATATTCATTGTCATGGGCAAGCTCTGAATATG
Organism: Crypturellus undulatus; assembly: GCA_013389825.1. Taxonomy (NCBI): domain Eukaryota; kingdom Metazoa; phylum Chordata; class Aves; order Tinamiformes; family Tinamidae; genus Crypturellus; species Crypturellus undulatus. The sequence goes on along the minus strand of VWPW01003985.1, from coordinate 224,225 downwards.
ACAAGCTATAACTAGCTGAGGAGATAGTGGAAAAGCTGCTTATAGAAATACAGGAGTAAAAAAAAAGGAAGCTAGAAATGACCCAATGGAACACTGTGTTTCAGGACATAAAGTGGGAAGTGTTAGTCACAGCATTAGGCCTGGAAGTCTTTTATCCAGTGACAGGAACTGTCTGTGTAAAAGCATTGGCTCTATTTTCCAAAGTTATCTGCAAATTACTGAAGAATGCAATGAAAGAGCCTGAAATGAGCCTCTGAATGGTGGGACCTGTCAAATGAAGAAGATAAGTCTTCTCCTTTGCTACTGATTCATGGTGAACAATCTCTCTAAAGTACTGCAAAGACTGGAAATTTCATCAACTATCTGGCTAAAATAATGTTCAATTCACTTTCTTCTATCCAAACAATGGGGAGTTTCAACCTTTACTGAAAGCAATGCTACCAGAAGCTTTTAAGTTAGAAATTGTTGAGGTTTCCAAGTTCCCATTAATAAAAATGTTTCTAAGAAAATGCAAAAATAGATGACATGTACATTTAGATAATCAAGGTAACAGATGAACGTTTTTGTCCTGTTTCAAAATTATTGAACCAAATCAAAATGTGAAGACAAAAGCTACAAATTATTGAAAATATGGTAACTCTTACCACTTATACCAGTAACAGAAGTTTCAGTTCAGGGGGTATTTATAAAACAACATTCTGAATCCAGCTATCACTGATTTTTCAGCTCCACTTAGATGATATAGATAAGTAGAACTGGCAGTCAATTAGATATAAAAGCAAAGTTTCACTGCTGCCTGTCAAATTTAAAATGTGACTTTGGGCAGGGCATCAGAACTCAGGAGAGAAATGTTTTCTACATGATACAAGGACAAATAAAATGGTTCTTGACTTCTACTTGTTTCAGAAGAGTTCCTTGAGCACACAAAAGAAGAAAAGAAGAACAGAAAAAAAAGAAATAGTTGAATGCTTCCTTAGATTTATAAATAATTTACTTTACTTGTGCTCAGGAAAAGTTATTCTTTAGTGAGTACATTTGTATCATGACTAATTTGTCTTTAGTAAAAGTTTTTAGTAAAGGTAACGTAGGTGAGCTTCTCCTAGAAATCTTTTATACACTTATAATCCATAAACAACTCAGAGTACTGAGGACCACTCCCTAAGGCATCTGTGGGTCATTTCAGTGTTGTGTGCCTCCGATCTGTCCACTGGGCACTCACTGTTCACTGGAAATCAGGTCCCCCTCTGTCATATGTCTCTCATTTGAAGCTGCCCTATCAAGACGGGTCATTGACCACAGACTCCTGGGACAGTACTTTTTGGGTTTTGCTTTCTGCAGAGGGAGCCAAAGCAAAGGGACGCGGGCAGCACTTACAGCAATGCGAAAGATCCATTCTTCACAGTGAACCAAGAGTGAATGCGGATGAACCAAAAGATGAGCATGAGCCATGATGAAGGTGAGTATATACAGGTGTGGATGCTGACCAAAAGAGTAGGGAAGCTTGTGGGAGAGTGACAGTCTTGATGAAATTCATCTTTTCATCTTTTTATGTGGTAAAGTTGGCACTGGAGCCATCGACATGTGAAATGAGAAAGCACTACTGGAGCACTGATCTTGAGGAAGGACAAAGGGAGCAGTCAGCTTGTCAGGCTAAAACACAAAGATGACTGCTACTTAAGCCAAGGATATGCCACTGCCTTTGCAGCTCCCAACATTGAGTAAAACTGCCTGTTGCAAGGGTAAAAATACATATCCTATTCTCTTTATTACTTTCAGTGCTGCCCAGCTCTTTTTTTTTCCGTTTCAGAAAAATAGAGCTGACATACTGCATTTGCAGAACTGAGAAGCTGTCACATCCCATCACAGAAAGAGAGGTGTCTTAAAACAGGTATGTCACTGAATAAGACTGAGGTTTCCACGGCCAGGGCATTGCTGCTTAGATTGAAGAAGCAGGAAACTTTCCTATTTGCTCATTTGCATCATAATTCATTATGAAGGCTTTTCTGGATAGTCCTGGCTCAGGATTCTAGATTCTACTGTTCTGGATGGTGAATATCATGGATGGCTTTCCTGGGATCTCTTTTCTGTCACTGAGCATTTGGCTGGCACTAAAAAGAGAAAAAGAAATCTATTTGTGGCAGACACTGCAAGGCAAGTTTCAGCTAAAAAGTTACATAATTAGAGTCAGGAGAAAGCACAGTCTTATCTGAGCAATGCCAGGCAGTAGTTATAGACAGTGATATGAGCTCAGTCCCTCCAAAAGCATGTCCTTCCATGTTTCTTCTCCCATTTTAATTGTTTACAATATATAACTTTGTGCCACGATTTTACACTTCATGTGTTAGTCTGGCATTAGTCCTCTGTAAAATCAATGGGGATGGTAAATTAAAAAATAGAGATTAAAAGGAATAAGAAGGGTTTTGCCAACATAATATTAATGATTTGCCAAGACAGCTAAGCTTGGCATATGAAGACATCTTTCTTTGGTCATCCATAATAATTTCTATAGTAATTGGCTTCTTTCTCATCCATCTGAAGAATGTATCTGCTACACAGTACTATACAACTGACAATTTATACTCCCCATTGGAGTAAGAAAATTGTAAGAAAAATAGTACTAAGCCACTCAGGGGAAAATTCGTTACTTGTACTTTCTTAAGACATTTTATTAAAAATTAAGAAGTGAGGATACTATACTATAACAAATCACTAAAATCAGTCAAACCTGCAGTACTCACCCTGCAAAGTCATCACAATTTTCAATGGATGGATGGAGAAATTATTTTCTCACATGACTATAATAACTTCTACAAAAAAAAAGTTCCTAGCTATTGTGAAGGAGATGTTTCTAGCAGTTGTGATGTCCCAGAGAGCAACAGCTCTGGATTTTGGCATGCCAGCTTTTGATTTGGACTTGTGATCAGCTGTGCAGGGGCAGAGCATGGCTAGTATACATTTTGGTGCAAAAGAAGCTCTCTTGTGCAGTGCCCCGTACAAGGGCTTCCTTGTATGGTACAGCTGCTTGTGCACCCACAGTAATCCTCCCACATAGCCACTGCCGTGCTCACACACTGGCAACTTCTCCCCCCTTGCAGATGGTAGGAAAGAGGAAATGTAAGGCAAGTAAGGAACACATTCTGTGAAGTAGAATGAAAGCCAGGCTTTTATCTAGGCCAAGAGCATCTCCTGTAAGGACTGATAGTTAATTCACAAAATCTGTCTCATGGGTAGAGAGACATTTTTTTCCCATCAGCAACACAGCTCACCACAGAAAACAAGAAATAGAAAAAGTGCTAAGTGGTAACTGTCTTCTGTAATAACAAAATTAGTCTAATGCAATAAAACATGCAGGTGTTAGAAAGTGCTGTCTTAGCAATGCAGGCACAAATAATCCCCACGGCTGTGCTTTCAAGCACTCTCTATTCCATTATTTTAAAGTGGCCTTTTTAAGTATACAGGAACTGGTACTGGGTGATATATTGATATTTGGACTGTATCACAGCTTACAACATTTACATGACAAAAAAAAAACAGGGCAGTGACAATTCCCTTGTTTCTGTGATATGTCTGTTGTGCCTCAGTATGTGCCAACTTTGCTGTGATCTAGTTCTGCTGAACATCTGCAACCTGCCTCGCTACCTTGCTCAGAGCTGCATATCCTTTAAGGTTTAGCTTAAGAAGATGAGGGAAGTAAAGACCTGAGCTGGGCCATGGTCTTCATCATCCACAGCTTGACAGTGCTCTCAATAGAGTTGCCTTTTATTAGGAATCAGTGAGAGGTCTATGGTTTGGGGACAAGTCACACTTGGAGAGGGTGAAAGAAGAGATTGTACTCATAACAGCAACCTGGTAACAGCAACCCTATCAACCTTCTTTTTAAGTAAGCAGAGGTCTCCTAGTTCATTTTCCTAAGATAAATTTCCTTTCACCCTTGCAAAAATCCTGGTACCTTGTGTTGACCCCATACAGCAGTAATCTGTAATACTCCATTGCTGACAGAGTCCTTCAAAGTGCCTTGAGTTCCTCCTAGCTTGTTGTCCAGCTTCTCCACCATGCTCTACGCAGCTTAAGCACACTCGGCCAGATGCTAACGGGGATGCTAATGCACTAATTAGCATTTATTGGTAGTTGAGCTTCCTGGGAATGCAATGGGAGCTGCTCTTCACATATGTCACTAGGACAGCCTCTGTTCCCAGCTTAATCAGAGATTTCCACCTGTTGTTTTTCGCTCTTCATTTGGCAAAGCTTGATGGAATAGAAGGATAATGTGAACTGAGTTTGGGAAGAGATATACTGCACAGTCTTCCTCATGTCACCGATCCCAAGAGTATGCATCCATCAGTGGGACAGAGAGTAGTGCGAAAGATAAATGGAGGACCAGCCAACTGAATAGAGCTGTATATAGCCTGTAAACGATCCTAAGAGGCAGGGGTCAATCCTTGTGGTAGCACAGATTAGAAGAATGATATGTTTTCCTTTAACACAGCAAGAACAAGGAATTAAATATCCAATACATGAGATAAATTAATTGAATGAAAAAGGACATCTTCAAAAACTGATTACAGGTTTTAGGCAAGATGTAGCTTGTCTAAGAAAGTCAAAAATACTATGGGTATTATCTTTAAAAATACACTGATATTGCTGGAAAAAGTCACATTGCTACGGAAAACTCACATTCATAAGTGAGTGTGTGTTAAAAATGAAAGAGCTTTGGATAACATAGAAATTGGGAAATATGCATAAAGCCAACCGGTGAGTTATGATTCTGCAGAATAAAGAAACTGGGACAGATCTGTCAAATGCCAATGTGTGATCTGTGCTTTGGAAGAAGATACAAAATATGCCAAGCTCCAGGTCTTGCTTTGCTATTTTTATCTACAGCTGAAATGGAGAGATTGTCCTTTGTTAAAATGGATTATATATCTGCTCGGGTATGCACAGGATCCATTTTGTTATTTGGGCTGCTGTTGCAGGAAGGTTAAAGTGAAAAATAGGAATGGAACGGTGAAGAGAGAGGAGAGGGAAAATGTTGGAAAACAGAAAAGAAGGAAAATAGAGAGAAAATGAGGGAATCGGGATCAGAAAGTATAGGTAGCCAAAATATTTACTATAAGAAAAAAGTGGGATAAGGCATAAATGAAAGAGGAGAAGAAAATATTTCGATTGATACTTCTCTGCTTTCTGATAACATCAGAGGATCAAGGCATTAGCGTTGCTAAAACTGCCCTTTGCTGTGGGATTGAAATATGCTGGTGCATTTAGGGGAATAGTGAATCATATATTAGTCAACATGATTAATTTAATAGGCATAATAGTCAATAGTCAGTCATAGCTATTTGTGTTTTGCATAGTTAGAACAAATCACAGTTTGATAAAAGAATACAGGAAATACCCATCCAGTTATGTATTAGTTTTCCAGTTGGGGAGACAGAAATAAAAACTGTAAGTTTGGGTGCAGTTACCACTCCTTTTGAGTTTCATGCCATTCTGATCCTGGTACAGGACTGCAATTTGTTAAAAATGTGCTGCTGTTTCCTGTGCAGCAGTGTCCTATCAATCACTGCTGCAGCGTGAGAATTTCAAAGTGCAGGTACAACGGTCACAAAGTTGCCATATGACTTTGTAGAAAGGAGAGACCCAAAGCACAGGTTTCCAAGCAACTGTTTTGTGAACCTGAGGTAAAGACAATTCACTTTTCCATGTTTTTAAGGAGATACGCCTGAACTTTAGCAAACATTACCTTCAAATCAACCCCCAAGTGCTGCAAAAGGAGGAAGATGTGCAAAGGAGGAGGAGACTGAATAAAATGAGAATAGTAAATAGTAGTCTAAAAGTAGCTTTCAATAATATTCAAAGTTTTTTCTGATCGGGTGTTTTCTGAATTCATTGGTCACTGGGAATGAAATAAATTTCATCACTGGGATAAAATAAAGATAGTAAAGGAATTGTTAAAGCAGCATGAGAGTGGAGACCAGTTCACGACTCTACTACATACCCTAAACACAGTCATAGGCAGATATCATTATTTTTATTGTGGCTCAGTTTCTCCATCAGTAACATAGATATTCCCATTGTTAACTTTATGATTATTCCTTGGGAATGAGACAAGGCTTAAATAACATTAAGAGTTTTCAAATTCACTGATAAATTGTTTTCAAGATCACAACCGTGTTTTTATAGAAAAGAGTAAACACAGAGATAAAGTAGTAAATGATAACACTCCTGAATGACCGGTATGACTTTCCCAGGTACAATTCCTTCCAAATAGATTGAGTGGGTTTTTTTTTTTATTTCCCTTGAGTTAGTGTAGCTTCTCATCTGCAGTATGGTAATTTTTTATCCAGACTCTTAGCTGAGTAGCCTAAAGTGTGAGGGGAGTAGGGGGAGTTGCACTGCTTCGTTGTCCGGCACGGGAGCAAATGATAGCCCAGCTGGTGCTGTCTGGGCAGCTGATATCCCTTCATCTGCACTAAAAAAAAAAAAAAAAAGGGGTTTCTCTCCTTGCTTTAGAGCCAGGGAGAGACAGAAATAACTAGGGCAAAGTTCTCAAGTCCAGAATTGCTTAGCTTTTAGTCCCTCATTGCATAACACATTATGGAGTGCTTGAAACATCAAGTTAAGAATTATCTCAAGCTTAATGATGCAATTGTCCCATTCCATCCCAAACTGCAGGAATCACTAATTACATCTCTTAGAGGCCAAGCTATTCAGTGTACATCAAAAGAGAAGATGGAGAAAATAATTATTGTTAACAAGTGAACTGAAACTATTAGGCAAACTTCCCCAGTGTGCAGAAGGTGCAAGCCATAATCTGAATGAGATGGAAATAATAAACAGTAAATGGTGCCATAGCATGTGGAAATTCCTGCACCCTGTTGCAAAAAAAAAAAAAAATATGAGAGGACAATGTGAAATATAACTGCACAGATTTCTGCCCTAGGGCCACAGGGACAAATTGGGATGCTGATGAAACACTTGCCCTCCACCAGGACTTCTGAGCTGAAGGAACAAATCACATACTGCCATCAGCCTGGCCAGTGAAGACCAGTTCAAAGTCTCCCTTCCAGCTGGTCCTGTCAGCTCAGATGTTGTGAAGAAAATTCTCCCCCATCTCTGGCGAGGAGTGAATGTGTGCTGTAAAGACTGGCTTGACATAAAACTGGGCCACCAGCCAAACTTAGATTCAAGGCTCTAAGTTGTTCTAAAATAAACACATTTGCATTCCCCCACGTTGTAAGAGCCTATCCCATGGCTGTCTTCATCCTTGCCACCTCTCCCACCTCCTCTCTGCTCGCCTCCGGCAGGTCGCCCCCACAGATCCCTCTTTCCCAGCCTCACCAGGGTCTTCATGCATCACCATGGGTTGGCCTCTGCACAGGCTGCTGCATAAGAGGTCTGAGAACCTCCACAAGACGCATCTGCTGCTCTGTGACCACAGCTAGTTTGTGCCACAGTGCCCATGAAGCTGATTTGCCAGCCAGGGGAAAAAGACTTTGAAGACTTTGAATTATCCCGAAGCAAAATCGTGCACACGAGTGCAGAGGAATGGTTTGGCAGAGCACAGGCCCAGCAGCATGGCACACAGCAGCGTCCTCCTAAGCACGCTACACAGCAGTTGCTTGGAGAATTTATATATCAACTGTAAGCCTGACTGTTGATCTTTTGTTTCATTAACGAGAACTTTGTAATCACTGTTTGGTATATGAATGGATTTTTTTTTTGACGTCTCAGGTTTTTATTTTGTTCTGAGCTACCAGAGTCCTTTTGAGAAGTAGCTAGGGAGAGATTTCAGTAGAACATCTTTTATAGGTTCAGTAAACATCCTTGTTGTTCTTAGACACCATCAAAGTCAGCATGTGGGGCCAGCTGGTCTGCCATTCAGAATTTCTGTAGCAACTGCTATCTTCTAAAAAGAAAAAAAAAATGCAGAATTTCTGCATTGGAAACATACCTGAGTTTCAGATGGGAATAAAGAAAACATTTTAGGAGAGTGATGTTTTAGAACTGCAGAGAGCTGGAACAGTAAAGTGGATCTGAAACCTCACCTGAGAGGAAATAGCAACAAGTTATACTGGTAGCAAGGTGACCCAAAGTTTCACAGCTGCACAAGACAGTCATAGCTAGGGCCTGTGAGCCAGAAATGAATTTTAAACTCATGTTTCCTGAAGTGCAAGCATTAGTCCTCTACTGCTTTTGAATTTTCCTGTCCTTGCTGAGTGTGACACATACAGCCTGTGATCTGAGGGAATTTAGAGATGGGAAGCAGGTGTGATGATAGTTTCAGTATATTTATATCTACTCTGTGTGATGATAGTATATTTATATCTACTCTAAATGTGCTTCTACCTTGAGAGTTCTCCCAGGTTCTTTCTGTCTTTTTCAGATAATGTTGTAGTTTAGATAAGGATGGTAGCATGCGCAGTTGGGAATCACGATACTGAAGCCATATGAAATGCTCTTCAGAGCGGTACAATAAGCAATCATGCAGTGGTGATAGATCCCTATGCTGCACCTGACCAAGTGGAATCAAATTGTGAGCAGCAAGGGAAAAAGTAAGTGAAATGCACAAGTATTTCTGCACTTCCAGGAATTTCAAAGGCGATGACTGGACTTTATAAAGCTTTCCTAAAAGTACGAGAGCTTCGTTGTTTTTACCACAAGCTTCTCCCATAACTCAGACAGGAGATATTCCTTCTCTTGAGTTCAATTCACTTTCTTTGGTATTTGCAGATGTTCTGATGCTCTTCCAGGTTTCTCTCCTGTGGTTTCTTTTCTTCACATAACACTCTTAGGCACTCTTAACAGCACCTTTTGATAGGCTGATTGAGTAGGTTCAGAGCATACTTTGCCTCCTTCATTCCCTTTTTCACTGGGTTCTTGCTCCTTTTCTCTCCTTAACATATCCTCAGCCAGAATGCTAACACGCTGAGACACCAAGCAGCTCTAGTATACTCTGGGGCTCCTTCAGTGTTGTCATACTTAGAAAAGAGAAACCCAGAAAGAGTATCCTAAAAAATATATCAGTCTGATTCTGTGCTGTACCCAATATATATATGTTCTGGTCTCAGCATGAGAAGTGATCCTAACTTCTCTAATTGACCATCAAATGGCTATGCCTGGACCCCTCAACATATCCCCCAAAGGATTCATCTATTACTGAAAAACGGCTATTGTCCATTCCGCCATTTGGCTATGCTGAAAAGTAAATAAATAAATAAATAAATAAATAAGTGAAATGGGATTTTTTTAAATCTGCAGTTTCTATAACTGAGGTGTCAAGGAAACAATGAGTGTATTGTGAGATTTACAATAAAAATTTCCAGCAAGCAGCCTGAGTGGGAGTACTGAGAGAAGCTGGCAAAAATGCCTTCCTCCCACTGGTGGCTTCCCCACAGTGAGATGACTCAGGTGCAGCAGCCTCCATTAGTTTGAGAGATGAGACCACAGGTAAAGTTTGTGCACCCTGGCACTCTGCATTTCACCTTTATGCTTACGGTGTATGTGGAGAGTTCCAGATTGATAGAATAGGACAATACATATTTGTTCAAAAGTGGAGAGTGACCAATTAGATCAGCTAAGTGAGGAATGGGAAAAATTCTTCACAGCAAATTAATTTTTAGGATTCCCATTTCTAATCTGTCTCTACAGTGTATCTTTCCCATATCTCACAGGAATCATATGCTTCAAAATAGCGGGAAAAAAAAAGGAAAACACAGTTTTTGCTTCTCAGAAAATGTGTCAGGCTAGGCATTGTCTTCTTGGGAAAATGCTATTTCCACAACACATGTTGACCACTTCATTAAGACAAGTCCTTTTAATCCTTATAAATAATCATGTCATGTCTTCAGCTTCTCTGTGAGAAATTTAAGCTTGAGTTATTTGTGGTCTGTATTGGACAGCAATAATCCTGCTGTGAAGGGATGGACACAATGACCAAATAGGTAATTTTTATTGCAAATTTCTTACTCTACATCTCGGGAGGCAGCATGATGAGAATTCTTTTTAATAAAAAGAGCTTTCTTATCCTAGTGCACACTAATTACTGGTAAAGTACAGAAATGTTCTACATTTTATAAATGACTCATGATTTTGCTTGCCTTGCTTTTCAGATACTGAATGTGATCCATCTCGCGGAGATGTGATTTTTAAAAAGACTCAAGTATGGCATTCAAATAAAGAGGTCCCTTTGGAGTGCAATAAAATATCTAAAGCAAAATCAGAACAATACTAGTTACTTGAAAATTTAATCTGCCATTACAGATTAATATACCATAGCTGAGGGCAGGGTGAACTTTTTTTAACAAAGGCACTTGGCTGCACAAGTGCCCTGACAAGAGTCATTCATTAAATTCAGACTGTAGAGGACAAGCAAAACATTGTGGAATCAACAAAAAATATGAGCTCATGTCTGATCATTTGCTGCCACGTGTAAATTAATTGGTAGCCTGAGTAAGGACCTGACAAAGCTGGTTTCAGGACAGAAAAAAAGGACTGCAAATCATTACCTGCTTTTTATTTTCCAGCTCCAACTGTACAGTATTAGACAACAATAGTGACTCACAGTCTGAGTCTTACATGTAGCTAAGGTTACCATATGTTTCAGATACAGTCTCCTTCCACTTAAAATTTTTCTCTGGGCAGAATGAGAGGATTTTTCACATTTGTCCATGATTTCTGGGCAGCTAGTGCTTCTTCTCAGTAGCTTCAACCTGTATGCCTGCAAGGCTGGAATATTTCTTCAGCGCATCAGTAGGTCCAATGTGCTGTGCTTGGCCTGTAGGACCAATACATGGGCACGTGGATAGTTTAGCACACGTGCCCACAAAAACTACACTTCTTCGGAGTGTAGCATCAGCTAATTAACACATCTGCATGACGTGTACACGCTCACCAGAGTGCAACCTGTCCCAGAAGCATCGACACTCAGCGCTGTTCATTGCGATTAGATGAGTCTCACAACTGGTGGGCTTCAATGTGAATTAACTCTAACAAATACAGTATGGAGCCACTAACAATCTCTAAGCGGATTAGAAAGATTGGTTCTCAGTGACTAATCGTGCCCAAGGCTCACCCACCAGCACATTAACTGGAAACTGTAGCATGACAAATGAGAAATTGGAATGACACATATAGTATTTCTATGAGAAGTTCTTGAAATTAGGATGCGTGATGTTATTTTTCCATAAATATTTAAATAAAGCATACAGATACCTTTCTCCCAGCACAGTGTCAGATTCAAGGCTTTTAGCTGAACATATATTTTTGGTGATTTCAGGGCAAGCATAACATCTTAAATATCTGCATCGGAAAGATGTATAAATGACTTCTCAAGACTGTGCATTTCTGTTTTCCTTGAATGCACAAGCCTGTGACCTGTAGCACACTTAAATTAGCAGCTGCCTGAATCTGGCTGAGACCTTGTGGACATTACCAACAGTGCCATACAAAACAATGGCAAAAACAGGCTATTCTCTTTTAAAATAATCTTGTCTCAGCTCAGCAGAGAGCTCTTCACGCACATAGACGCCACGCCAGGTTAATAACAAGCGTCTGCTAGGACACCTGCTGTCCTAAACAGCGTGACGTGCTGTAATCATCGAGCCATGCCCCAGCGGAGCCAGGGAAGACAAAGCTGTTGGCTGTCTGGGAAGGGAAAGCGCGTGTGGGGCCATGGGGCTCGCCGGGGGAGGTCAGGTAGTGAGCGGAGTGCCTGGCTGGCCCCCTTCCCTGGGACTTCTACCAGCTTTAATTTACCTCCTCACTGGTAGGTAGCCCTTCCCTGCTGATCCTGTTTACTCTTTGGGCTTGTCCCCAGCACCTAATAGCCCTGTGAGGCCACCAGCATTTGGGGAGGCTGCTCCCACTGCTCAGGGAGGATGGGAACCCCAGGGAGGAGAGGGTGAGCAGCCTTGCTTGGCCTCACTTGCACCCATCAACAAAACCACAGAGCTGGCAAGGACGGGAGGGCTATTGCCCAGTGGCAAATAAGAAAGATTTCTCCTTTCTCACCTCCACTATGTTTCTAATCATTGGCTCTATTACAGGCTGCAGTGCCGGGGCATACTTCAGCATGGAAATTGGGAGGCTGAGAAGGAGCCTGATCTAACTGGTTGCTAAGCGAGTAACCTAATTTGCAGCAGATGGTGTTTATTGCGCCTTCCCATCTGCATGAGGATTAAGAATTCTTTGCAGAAGAAAACGACACAGCCCTACAGCACACTAGTTGGAAGGGGCAAAATTAATTCCAATCAAATGTAGCTTTTCACATAAAAGTCTCACTAAGGAACTTAGAGCATCTTCTGAGCATCTGTCTTTGGTCCAAGCACTGATAAAACAGAGCTATCGTATGCTGTCAATGAATGATCTGGCCCTTACAGTTTCAGATGTTTGTGACATTCAACTCCCATTTCCTGATAGTGTCCCCTTGCTCAGCATGTCTTTCTAGTCAAATGAAGAAAGTAAAATTTTGTTCTATTGGCGTAATCTACGTGCAATCCTAAGATTTAAAGAAGATATTCAGTATATCAAGCCCCCAGCGGGTGGTGTTTTGCATCCTACAAAATGAACACCATAAAACTCAGAGATTGCATATGTCAGTGACACTGTCACTTCGAGCTGGGGCTGGGCTTTAGTGAATAGGCAAACATGAAGCGACAACTTAGAAATAGTGATGGAAGTTTAAAATGAAAATGTAAGGAATTGACAACTAGGCAATTAGGCAAATAGGCAATTATTACAAGGCAAACCAAGAAAGCAATATTCAAAACAGTGATAGGAAAAGAACAAAAATGAATTGATAGTTTTTTCAAGTATGTGTAAATGTACAAGCACAATTTGCCTTAACATGCAGTTATATCACCAGACTTTAGTGGCTATACTGTACAGTGTATGTTATGTTTCCTTATAGATAGTTTATGGTTGAAAGCATTACTGTTTCTATGATTGGTGCTACCTATTTTCAGTTTTGGTCTAGCATGTCCTCTTTGTCCTTCCTGCCTTTCATACCCTGGAAGAAAAGGAAGAATCTGGCTATTTCTCTGGGATTTCTAGAAATCAGGCAGCACCTGGTGTATTGGTGTTGATGCGAAAGCAGCTTGAGCAGGCACATCAGGAAACACACAGCGTTGCAGGCAGCAGGCAGGGCCTGACCACATCGCCGGCCTGACCACATCGCCGGCCTGACGACAGGCTTCCCCTCTGCGGCGGCTGCACAGTCAGCACCGATGTCCTCGGCAGAGCTGAAGCAGCCGGGGTTCGGTGTCTGGCATAGGTGCTGCACAAGCAGAAACTGCTCTCTAGGATTTCTTGAGCAGAAGAAAGATGCATGTCCTACATACATCAGCAGCTGTGCTAGTGGATGCTAGTTCAATGCATGAACAAATAAATTGGTAGGTTGTCTTTTTGAAACTTTCAACGCACACCACCCTAAAAGCACAGCCATTGTGGCACCTATCTACTGATGTGGGTCAGAAGATACTTTGCCATTTTAAAGAGCATTTCATTCCTCACATGTGAGTTCCTCTTAGCTGCTGTGTATAGTAGTAACACATCTGAACTGTTTCCCTTATTTTTTCTCTTGTGGTGATACTAGAAGGACTATGTGCGCATGCTTATGTGCAATATGCATTCCACATGCACCACAGCTCAGACTTAGACACTCCTATGTGGAGTTTCTCTTCCAGCTTGGTTTTGTCCGTGTATCTTAAATGAGTCGTGCCAGAAACCTTCGCAGGCTTCATTTCTCGAAGTCAGATAATGGAAGATTTATTTGCTACTTCTGAAGTCATCAAGTTCAGAATAACTTGATGGTCCCAACTAGGTGTGTGCGTACTGCACACTGACACTGACATAATCTGCTCCCATTCCACACAGAAATACGTCTCCATCAGATCTACTGCTCTTTAAGTTACATTTTTTATTACGTGGAATATGTGCACTGATTTCTAGGTTTCTGCAAAGCATCAGTGACATCCAGTGGCTATTGATGCAAATGCTAACAATGCATAACACCTTTTGCCAATATATAACTAAACTCCTCCTTTTCTTTTTCTAACAGGAGCTATAGAAAAAGGAGAAAGGTGGGGAAAAATGGGTTTCCCGGCTCTTCGATAAAAAGTTTCCTCTGCAGTTTTGACTACATCTCACTGAACCTGCAGCATACAGTTGTCTTTCATTTGCAAAGTCTGTAAGAAAGAGACATATGCCCAAACATGTCTGTTTAGGCAAAGCAACTTAGAAATGAGTGTCAAGGCCTCCTCCCTTCCTCTCTCCCTCTGCATATCTTCTAGATGCAAAGTATTAGTCCATACTTCATATACCAGGGAATGGAAACAAATCTAAACTGTTTTAACATGGCATATATTCAAAATATGTTTTAAGCTGCTTCCATTTTCATATTTCAGTTCTACATTTTACATACATTTATTATAGGTCTTACAGCTCATAGCATACTAAAAAAAAAGAAAAAAGACAATGAAAAAACAATAACAATATTGTAATTTTATTGACTTTCAAGACACATCTCTCAATAAATTAGCGACTTATTCTTTACCTTGACTATTTAGGACCAAGGCTTCTTTAAGTTACATTCTGATATTAAGCACGCCTGCAGCCTCGCTGGCTGACGGCAGCTGCCACAGAAACCAGCGGCGTGTGCTGTCAGCCTCGCAGCTCACGGCTGCAACCAGGCACAGGCGCTTCTTGCTCTGTACTCATGGAAGCAATTCTAGTCCCGGGTGTCTTACAAATCCCAAAAAAAACAAGAATAAAGGGCAGTTGCTGAGACATCGGTAATAGGAAAATGGAGCTCAGAGTTTTTAATCTCTTTTGCAAGTAACCAGCACAAAAAATTTTCACAGCTTTGGCAGACAGGAAAGCGATACAGTGATGGAAACGTCATTTTAGGAAGGGAAAGTGTTCAAAATAATGCATCAGCACTGCCATATTATTTTGTCTAATGTTATCACCATTTCCTGAAGGTTCTTGGTACCTAGGACATCCAGCACAATATTATTTTAGCATTTCTGTCCTTACATGCTGCACACTGTCATACTTTTCTCCTTTAATTGTATGCAATGCCTTCAGTTTTTAAAAATAGAAATAACACAGAGAAATCTCAAAAATGGGTCAGCAGGCATAAGCAGATTCTTTCCTTCCCAATAAAAGAAATGTATATTAGAATGAATCTATTCCCAAGATAGTGGCTTAGTCACTGGCATCCCTCAGGAAAATGATGATACAATTATACTAAACCTGATATGTCACATCATTATGCATGCAAGCGTCATTTATTTGAGAATGAGAAGTGATGTTGGGATCTTTAACATTCAGAGCCCACACACAAGCTAAAAGTATCTCTTCTACTCGCTGGCTCCTACATCACTCCTATTTTGGTGGCAGCAGTCACGCAGAGGTGCTTTCACACGCTCCCTCTTCATTCACGCAGCACGTTCTAAGACAGAGACGTATCCATTAATTATATGCTATCCGCGAACTAATGATTAAAGAGTGATTGAGGTTTTCGTAAGCAGTTATTAGAAGTTTCATGTCTTTGTGTTTGGAGAGAATGTTACGGGGGGGAAAAAAGCAGAAAACTGCACGGCTAAGCCAGCAAGCTGTGGAAAGACAGTGGTGACAGAAAGGAGAAGGGACGAAGGGGTTTACACTAGAAATGAACTAAACAATCCTAGCTCAAAAATAATGGAAAGAAAGCTTCAAATGACTCTCGGCGATGGTTAATTCACTCCCTTCTTTGCTAAGTCTCTTATGTCTTGGAGATCTTAGACCTTTGTGCTGCCCCTACCCCAGTGGCCACTCAGGGCCACTCAGGGTAGAAATAATCCCCAAGTCCTAGCTCTGCTTTTACAGGTAACTTACTGAAATTGTTCAATTGCTCTTTTCACTAGTGAAGTATAAAATTCTGCAAACTTGTTATTTATTTTACAGTGACAGCCATTAATAGGCAGAGTGTGATGACCTCTTGAACAAACAAATTCAAGTGGAAGCATATTTTTTTCCACCAAAGAATTTTTTAATGAGAGTTTTTTAGTAAGATCTTTCCAAATAGAAGCATAAATGGAAACAGAGGGTCTTTTTAGAGCATCTTCACACAGAAGTCTAGACGGAAAGGAGGCCTTGGCAGAGGAGTCTGTTGAAAGGAGAAGGATGGAGGAGCAGATGGGCTCTGACTTGAGCCCCAGCTTGGCGGCTGCAGACGAGCGGGCTGTCGCAGCCCCGCAAAGCAATGCCGCTGCTGGGCCACGTAATGAGGCCGCTGTCAGGCCAGGTTGGCCTGGCCCGGCCCGGCCCGCCCC